>OLMO02000252.1:8153204-8174258 GCA_900291935.2 Cassiopea xamachana
ATACATGTTTGTGCACACCCATGCATACCTGTGCACACCATTCCATATATGCACGCATACAGACACATGCACCCATGCATGCCCATGAACATGCCTGAATACCCACGCACTTGCACGGATGTTTGTGCACACCCATGCAGTGGCGGCTCACAATAACAATAAATTTGTACCAGTAAGTTAAAAATTGGGCGAGGTCAGTGTTTGACCACACCCTAATTTTGCTCTCGGATTATCCTGTCCTCCTGCTTGAAAACACGCAGCAAAATTATTGCGATTAATGGTGCCAGCTTACGTTCTGATAGCCACATAGATCATGTGTGCAATGGAATGTGATGGCCACTGGCCATACCTATTGGCCACCATTGCTTTTGCGTTACTACAAATGCGATTCTAGTACCATGAACAGTTTTAGAAGCCAAGTGAGATACTGCCTCAAAATAACTGCTTCAAAACCTAAATAGCACATTGTACTTATGTTACTTTTGAATTCAAGGCATTGCTCATTTTTCAGAAAACCTTGACTTGCTAAAAGCAAAATTACTTTAAGATATTCCCCATCGATAACCACTCGCTGCCATCTTTTCCATCTTCACACTATCTATCTAAACCATTTGTCAAATGTAGGAAGTCCAGCTTTTGGAAAGAAATAAAATGCAGTCACTGGAACTCTCTATATAGCAAGTGGGTGCATCGATTTTGAAGAATAAGCTAACCCAGTCAATAACATTACTCAAAATCCAGCCACTGGTTGCTATTCATAAGAAGCGGGGTATTAGACATGCGAAACTAGTCCCACTGAGCAATCTACCTATCGTCCAGCAGAGAATTACATGATGTCAGTTATTCATAAAAAAACAATAGATTATGGGCATGCAGTACGAGAATCTGAGATCTAGTACCACGGCCTCATCAAAAGCAAAACTGTCAATCGTTGATCGCAATGGAATTTCAAGACAAAGCAGAGAAATTATTCTGCTACCTGCTCTGGCACCAGCCTAGCCTTTTCATTACATAAAATGTAAGCGTATTGAAAACACTTTTTACAGTAAGTAAAGTGGTACTAGACTAGTAACATTAGTACCACTGGGCACCGCCACTGCACCCATGCATACCCACACACTTACACACATGTTTGTGCAAACTCATGCATCTCTGTGCACAGCCATGCATGCCTGTGCACACCCTTCCATGTCTGCACACACAGAGACACATGCACACCCACACATTTGCATGCATACCCACCCACACATGAACACACCAATAATTGTAGGCCCAAATATAAACACACCTATGCACACCCATACATGCAATCATTGAGGCACATTAACAGAGAAGGCACATTGAGGCACATTAACACATCACCAGTGAGTGTAAACACACATACACAAACCTATGCACACATGAAATCTTTGAAATTCTCCATTTATGCTATGGTTGTTTGATAATTGTTTTGTTCATTTTAGGTGATGCAATGCAGTATGGAGGTTCTGGTGTTATCTATGCTCTATCTCAGTATTCCCCATNTTTATAAGTATTCCAAGATACCCACAAAACACACATGTACCAACTGCACCATTTATTGAAGATGAAAATAGCAATCTTGGAATGGAAGATGCTGAACTTAAGAGCTCAGCCACAACGTCTGCAAGAGTATCACCTTCAACACAGGAGCAACCATTGTGTAATGAACCTGGTAAGTGCACGACTTTCATACAGATCATTTACTAATTTGTGGTAACCTCCAATAACAAGCAATGCACCCTATCCCAGTTTTTGGTCCCCAGAGGCACACAGAAGAACCATGAGATTTACACCTTAGTCAGGGGAAGCACCAGCCATTGCCATTGCAGACTGGAAGAACTTTGGGGGCATTCCTAAAATGACAATACCATTTAGTTACCACAGCTATTTCAACGCCTTTGCTAGAGGTCCCCACCCTAACCCTAATATTTTCTTGTCAAATTGAGACAAGTTATCTTCGTAAGTGGTGGGGGGACAATTCTCCCCCCAGTCCCCTGGTGGTGCCACAACTGACCTCAATGGTATGGTAGGAGCGTTTTCAAGCAGGAGGACAGGATAATCCGAGAGTAAATTAGGGTGTGGTCAAGCACTGACCATGCCCAATATTATACTAGTACCAATTTATTCTTAGTGTGAGCCGCCACTGGGTAGGAGCACATGTATAAGTGCCTTCAGTAATCATATTTTTAGTGAAATTTTTGAAGAAGAATCATTCTTAGACACTTTACTGTAGAGTCATTCTCAGACAATGGCACAGTGAATGAACCAAGCTCTGTGTTTTTGGCAATTGGTGACAGCCACTTTGATATTTATGGGGGTGAAGAGTGAAAGGCATGTGAATTTTTAAATATAAAATTACAAGCCAATCTATTTGCGTTTAGAGAAGCAATTGTTAGAATGCCAGAGCCTCATCTCTCTTTCTGTGGATTTTGCGCACGTGTCTGCAATCGCACGTGTCTGCAGTTGCACTTGTCTGCAATCGCACGTGTCTGCAGTTGCACTTGTCTGCAATCGCACGTGTCTGCAGTTGCACTTGTCTCCTGGTAGTTATCAATAGCTATGAATAGGTTTCATTAATCGTTTCAACTGTAAGCAAAATAAAAGCACGATTTCCCACATTACTTGTTAATGCTTGATCGAGTTACAGACATATAATAAATTAGTTGTGGGGGTACGTTTATTCAGGACTAAACAATAGCAATGTATTTGAAATACACTATTTTTCAATTTTCTTCAAAAAAGGATGCTTTTGCAAATGAGAAAGAATTAACTATGCTGCAGTTCTGATAGCGGCGATTTTATGGGGGGGCAGGGGGTCACGGGCCCAAGCCCTAAACTTTTTGTAACCTAGAGGGGCCCCGCACCTACAAAATCACATGAAAACATTTGAATACACCCTTTACTTTTTATTCATGCATAGTTTTAANATAGGAAAATATAAGGCGCAACCCTGATGCATAACAATTTTAACGCAAAAGAAGCTGAAAAATAATTTTGGTTAACAAAATATTGTTAAGCAAGGTCCCCTCAGATGATCTCGGTCGCGATCTTCGTACAGGGTGCCCACTCCGGCTGGAATAGCTGGAAAGAGAGCTTTTTCAGAATTTTGCTGAAAAGCTGGAAAACCATAGGTTATTCTCCTGCTTTGGCTGGAAGAGCTGGAATTTTTTAGGTCTAATAATAATTGACGGCATTATTAGGTGAAAAACGATCCTATTGGTAAACAGGATTAAAGAAGAAAAGATTGTTCAATAGGACAGGGGAGCAGCCCTTTTTCACCAAGGCGAACCATGATTGGAGGATTCCCTATGTTTTACCAGGGTGGTTGGTAGATCCTTACCGGAGTGTTTTACCTGAAGACGTTGAATTTATATAGGAAATTCCAGTGTATTGATAATTTTAAGGTCACTCAGTACTTGGTCGCACCGCATTGTCAATGGCTGGAATTTCATATCAAATATCTTGGTATGGCTGGAAAACAATGTTTTCCCTGCCCGAAAGGCTGGCAAAAGGTCACTTTTTATTAAAACTTTGGCTGGCATTTCAACTTTAACTCCATGAGCACCCTGGCATAGGCCCGGCAACCGCCACTGAGTTTTAAGTTCGTAAGATAGCTGATTGTAGAACCTTTTTTATTACCTTGGATTACAGGAAAGTGCCAAGCTGGAGGAGAAGTGAGACTTACTTACCTTGGGGAGCGGCTAGAAAGCCTTAAGCTTCCTGATGGATTTGTCCTTGTTGGTGCAAAATCTCCCATGCTAATTGGAATGACGTTGGTGGCAGCAGTCGATAGAAGATATCTTCCTAGTGAGGGTAGTTCGGTTGCAATGCTGGGGTTTAGTGGAAATTGCATAGGATGCGGCGCAACTGGATTTCGGTACTTTACAGAGTTCTCTACACACATTAACCTGAAGCTTGCAACTCAACCGAAGAAACAGAAACACCTTAAGTACTACATATTGAAGGATAAAGACGGAAAGTGGACAAAAGGAGCCTTGATACCATGGAAAGGAACTGGTGAGTTAAGTTGGATTTTCATTATGTGGTTTTGATGACGTAATTTCGGCTGGCAGCCCAAGGAAGTGTATGGCATTTTAGAATAACTATTTTTTACACAATTAGAGGAGCAAGAAGATAGCTTTTAAATGCTTAATAGAGTGTTGAAATAGCCGGGCAAGCAGCCCTTCAGCGAAAAATAGAATGACCATTTAGCTTATATTCTGATGTAGTACATGCATGGTGACCGGCGCGATCAGACAAAGCAGGAAAATCAGGGAATTGTCAGGGAATGACTCTAGAACACGTGATAGACGATTACGTCATCTTTATCATAATTGGTCAATGCGCTTATTTTTCCCACCAAAAGCTGAAATTTTGATGGGCAAAATCATGATAGAGATGACGTAGTGGTCTGTCGCCTGTTCTAGAGTCTTACTCTGTTCCATTTTATTCAATTTCTTCCCTGACTTGCTGCTGCAAGCAAAGTGGTCAGCATTTAAACAAGCCACTCTGTTAAAAGCGTGTTGAAGCATTACACGTTTTGTTATAAGAAACATGTCTATGAGAAGCATCAGGCTGAAATTAGGCAAATATTAGGAAACAGTTAAAAAAACAGCAGTCTGGGCTTCAGAAAAATGCTTTTAAAATGGCTTTTTTAAGAAATGTTTGATCAAATTTTTGACAATAGAAACAGCATCCATTAGATACATTACAAAACCTGAACAACCTTTTTCTTGCATCACAGTTGCCTAGCCTGGGTTGTTATATCTTTAGAAGTCTTTAGAATTTAAGAAATATTCAAAGTTGGATTTGACGAAATATTGGGGAACATCCAAGCTGAAGCCAGAGAGTTTGTTTCTTACAAAAAAAACGTGTAGTTACTCTTAGTCATCATGGTTTCAAAGCAGAACTACCTCTGAAAAAGTTTTAACTTATTCCGGATTTTCTTTTGTCTGTACATAATTCCACAGCCCTATGTGGCCTGAATAATGGGAGATCAGCTGTAGTAGTTGAACAGAATAATATATAAGGTTATTACTGGAACCTGCGCTTGGACGTCATTGCCTCCTTTGTTGCTCGTTACTTTGACTTCCATATTTCTAGAAACTGTTTTTATTTGTGTGTAGTTCACTGCAAAACATCAACCTGTCTGGTTGGAATGTTATAAATTTTTCTTCTGTAATTTCAGAAACAAGAAAAAGAAACCTTCCTCTTTACAATGTGGTGACAACTGTGGGAAGAACTCCTGAACTGGTACCTCCATACACGATGTATTCAACCCAAGGTAACACTGATCTTATTTTTGCGGTTGTGATTAAGTCAATCTGTAGGTAAGAAATAATTTCATGTATCTTTCTCCCTATATCCTCGTCCCTATCCCCCACCCACCCTTCCTGTTGCTCCTGAATGGTTAGCCGTTGAAGTGTGATCAGATGGTCTTGAAAACTTGCTGAAAGACTTGAAGATACAGTAAGAACCCGCAAATTAGAACCTACAAGATTGAGCCTGTTCACTTTCTTATGTGATGAGGTAGTTCCAGTTATCAGGATACTTGTTATTAGTACAGGGTCCATAAAATTCCAGGAAAATGATAGATGACACGTTAGCATTGGACGACAATGGCAATATACAGGGTTGCCACCACACCAGTGAATTCAGGGAAAAACAGGGAATTGTATTTTCATTCAGAGAAAATCAAGGAAAAAGAAAGATGTTTTGAAAAATGAAGGAAAATCAGGGAAGTTTTAGAGTTACTTTTGTTTCATTTTGGAGTGGTGACTTTCTCTATACTCAGTCATGCATTCAGTTGAGTGTGACAATTGCCAAGTTTTCACCTTGTTTTTAGCATTTTGTCCAGTGCAGTCGTTTTAAATTTTTGTTCCGCGTTTTATGAAGCCAAAAGTTTGAACTGCAAAAAATAAGGCCTAGGCTCTCCCAAACCCCACATCTGCCCAAAGAAATGAGAAGAATATTAGAGAAAATCAGGGGGGAATGAGTAGCAATTCACGAAAAATGTCAAGGAAAATCAGGGAATGTTGTCTTGAAATAGCAGTGGCAATCCTGAATATAGTTATCCATCCATAGTTTTGTGATTGATAACATAGATTTGCACCAGCTTTTCACACATGAATGCATTATTCTTTTGAAAGGGATTGAGTGGCAAGCAGACTTAGTCTATTTACCAATAGAAAAAATACATCACTAGTAAGAACCCAGCTAGAATATCAAGCTGAAAAGGTTAACAAGTGATTGAAATCAAAATATACAATTTCAGGCTGCAGGGTCTTATTATGTGTAGGTTCGAATGTGCGGGTTTTTACTGTATGTGTTGTCAAAAGTTAAGCACAATTCTTATTTCTATAGCTTCAAAGTCAACAATAGTTAGATAGAATTGCTACTTAGGGTGTAAAAAACTTTGTTTTTTCATGCTGTAAATTTAATCATGACGGGGCTCGACAAATTGTTACTTTACGGATTACGGTGGTATAATAAATTTGCGATCCATACTTAGGTATTTTTTGCGCAGACCCAGAGGCAATTTACATGACTAATAACACTTTTCACGCACTAAAAGTCATGCGTTATCGATAGAAGCATACGAAAAAATTTCTATATGAAGAAATAAAAGTATGTCTTGAGGGAATTATTGGAAATGATTGAACGGCAAATAAAAGGATTTTACTTTTTTAGCAAGTCATCGAAAAGAATCAGCATGTAGTTTATTTTATCAAAGCGTGACAAACAATAGTGAGCTTAAGATGACGTGTACTTTCAGGCTTATGCCAGTGTAGTAAGCCAAAGTTTTCAATGCTACATCGCCACTGAAAACAAAGCATATTTTACAAACATTAGCGACTGGTTGAACTCTGCCTATGTGCAAATTCCTATTCTATGATGTAGGTACTATTTAACAATGCATTATTCTCCTGTTAGATTCTAAAATGTCGATGTTGTTGACCTCCGATCAAGTGTTACTTCAGGCAGCGAAGAAGCCAAGAATTTCCATCGACTTGAATGTCGATATTTCGTCAGATCCAAATGCAACAATATTGAAAACGTCTGCTAATTCAAAAGCTGTTAGCGAAGGTAACTATTTGATATTGCATATGTTGCACCCTAATCAATACCTGTGTTGCTAACTATATTTGTAAAAGTGTACTAACGGCACATGAACTCTTCCCTGAAACTATCTACTGAGCTTACTTCTCCCACAGTTTATTTCTTTTGCTTTCAATTTTTGTCCCATTTATTCCATTCATGAAACTATTGAAATTTCGATGATGCTTTTTGCACTCTTTTATTCTCAACCTTTGCCATTTTGTAACCCTTTTCTTTTGGTTTTTTCAGAATTTTGGTTAGCCTTTCCGAACAACCATACCCTATTTTAGAGCAATATTTGACCCCATACTCCAGCAAATGAACCCTATTTTATAGCAATCTGCTGCCCCATATACTAACAACTGTACCCTATGTTGAAACCATCTGTGACGCCATACTCTAGAAACCGTACCCTATTTTAAGCCATCTGTTACCCCTTGTCCATTCTTTCTGTTTTGCGTCATAGGTGTAATCCCTTTCATTATTTTCTGTAGGAATGGTGCCGGTCACGGTGCCAAAACCAGAGCTGGATATTTTCTTGTCATTTAAAATGCCAATATCAGCGATTTGTGGAGTCCGACCCGTTCTTCTGCTTTGCCAGAACAATAATTTCAAACTACCAAACAATGTTAATGACATCATCATCAGTGATATGTTGCATGGGTGCTTTGATAGTGGGGGCATTGAGAGCACCCCAGCATCAACTGAATCGACTTTTGTCAACAAAGGCTCAATCATGGCAACTGGGTCAAATTTAAACGAAAACGACCAATCACTACATTCCCGTGTTGAGCAGAATGCTGCAAGTACTTTGATAAGTATGAGCTCTGCTTCAACTTCTACTACTGTTAGTAACTCGATCAGTTCTTCTATCATGTTCTCTGGTAATAATAGATCGGGCTCGCTTCAAGTTCCCAGTGGGAATAATACGTACCATGTAGAGACCGGTGGGTTGCAAAAGCTCCCAGTCGCAGCTTCGGTTCTTATTTTAATCCAGTATCTTTCAGGACTTGATGAGTATAACAACATATTTCGTGAGGAAATTGAGGTTTTGTTACAGCGTGCTCGAATGGACCTAACGTCAGTGCGACAACAAACAGCAATGGCGCAATTCGCTGCTACAGCTACAGGACAATTGTTCACAATGGCAAATTTGCTTGCAATTGCATCTAAAGGGAAGGTCAAAGTAATCAATTCGACATATTCCCTTCAAAATGGAATTTTCAAAGCCTTGCGATGGGTTCATGATACATTTTTGCAAAGTAAATCTGGTAAATCAAATAAAAGCACGATACCAAACTTTTTACTAATATTGTCGACTCCAAGTCAAGGCCAAGTGGAGTTCTGCGTTCTTGTTACTGGAATTACACATGCAAAGATGTTGGCAGACAGTCTAGGCCTGCAAGGTATTGTCAATTGGCCGTTTGAGGACTGTATTAGACGACTTGGGTTACAATTTAAAGAAACAGACGAATCCCTTCAACTACAGTTACAGGCATTTACCAAATCGCTAAATGGAAACTGCTTTGCACCTTTTTATGCATATGCGCATGCGCGACTTCCTGTTGAGAACGCAGTGGCGCTGATGCCGATGAAAAAGATTCTTTTTGGGACTACAACAGACGTGATATTTTCTAATCAAGCAGCAATGGCGCAGCAGTTATTATCACAACTTTGCAATATCGCCGAAAATACAGACATTTTAGAGCTTGCATCATTTGCTCGTGTAGAAATCCTAATTGTTGTTCCACATAATTTCTCATTATATCACCAAACTGTCAAACGAGTTGCTGAGTCTGGAATCCTGACTGATTTAGGATTGGAAACTGACAATGATGTCAGTGATCTAGCGACCGCTGAGAAATATGTTCTGACATACTCTGATTGGGAAAATAGTTTAAGCAAATGGGATGCATTTGTCAAGAGAGTTAATAAACAATTACACACACTTTTCATGTTGGTTTTTGACCAAGCACAAAGCTACTGCTTACCTCAAGGGATGCCCGATGTACTACCGAATTTAAAAGAAGTGTTCGAATCCACAAATGTTATTCCATTATTTGTCACTGCTGTTCCATACATGTTTCAAACAAGGCAGTCGTTTATTGACCCTGATAATGAAGTTTATTGGACAGATACACGGCCTATAACTGGTGAGTGAAAAACATTTGTTTGCATCTTCTGACTTTTGAGCACGGTATGAGCCCCCGTCACTTTTTTCAGGTGATTACAATATAGCATACTATACCGGAATTAACTGAAAAGCGTCGGAGCGATTAAAGCTTTTCAGGGCTCACAGGGTCTGGGAGTGAGTGAAGTCGGAAGTATTTACTAAAAAGCTAAATGGTCAGAGAAAGTCAAGGAAAAACGTTGAGCATATTCTACGACAAGTGCTTATTTCGCCAAGTATATTAATTTAGGCCACCAAAATTGATGTCTTCCATACCTGTTAATGTTTTTCCTCACTCTCCTTACAATTTCTATTAACAGAAATTCGTGATATTTATATAAGATACATCAAAAGGAAGTGGTAGTGCTCTTAGGCCCTGGCCACACGATTCGATTTTTCACTCGATTTTTTCTCAACATTTGATCTCAAAGTTGAGCGTAGTCGAGCAAGTGTTGCTAAAGGACTCGATTTTTCATTCGATGTTTCTCTCGACTTTTCAACTACTCATATTTCCGCAACGCATATCAGTTAACGAGTAGATCTTCACTCAACAACAATTCTTTTGCTCGATTTTTTTGACAAAGATCAAACTTCACTCAACATCACTCGACTCTACTCGACTCACTCAACAAGGTTGCTAAAGGGTTCGAGTTTTTCCTCGATTTTTTGTAGAGCAAAAGATCGAGTGAAAATTCGAGTCGTTTGGCCAGGGCCTTATATTTTCAAATCTTTTATCTCATGTCTTGTATCTTGCATTATTTTTATTCTATCATCGTATATTACTCAAAAGTATATTCCCTTGAGTGAGTGTCCAATCATTTATTCCACTAAACGGCTTTGAATTTCGCTATTATATCTCCTGCTATTTGAACTTTTGTGTATAATTTGATTTAACTNTGTATTTTGTAGGAAATAAGCAAAACTTTTTGGATAGCAAATACTCAAAAGTCAATGACCAACCAATGATTTATTTTGGTATAAAGGAATATGCGGAATCTTCAAGCTGGTTCAAGCAGTACCCTCTTATCCGGCATGAAGAAACCTTTGACCTTTGTGTACCAAGGGCAAACAGGTAGATAGAGCATTGACAACTTTTCCTTCATTAAAATTATTATTTAACTGAGCACTCATTTCTTTATATAGCTTTCTTGAATTAAATTTGAAAACTGTTAGTACCAGAATCATAGACACAGTAAGAAACTTTCAGTAATGGAACCCTCTCCAGTTTCTTGTAAATAAATAAGTATATAAAGAAATGAGTGCTCAGTTAAATAAAGTGACATGCTACCAAAGTAGCAAGAAATTACCTTTCCAAATGATGGTAAATGTCTGTAGTCTCTTAGTAACTCCTCTTCTTTAAGCATATTTTTAAGCAGTCTGAACAGAGACATTGATGCTTTGCTATTTTCCATAAGCTTTACTAAAAATGTTTCCAGCTCCAAGGCGATTTTTCAATTTAATTAAAGAAGTGGGGAGCTTTTTCATTCTTCGTGCCACTTGCTTGCACACTTTTTCGCTTTTCCTCTGCCCATTTTGAAACAACTCCAACAAACACATGTTTGGTAATATTAAGCAACAGAACTCTTCACTATACATATTCCCTCCAAACTTCTAGTCGTAACCAGGGTCCAGTCCTTTACTATCTTGCGTCTACATGACTGCCATAATGTTGTGTGGTTGCAATAGCGATTATTGAAGCTAGGAGAGATGTGTTCAGAGAGGACGAAACATTGTTTTCTGCTTAAAAGACTCGGACAAACCACTTGAACATTATGATCAAATTGAGCTTAGCTTGGAGACGAATGTACAGCTAAATGATAGTCTAGATAGTGCTGTATGGATGCTATTATTGTATGGGTAGCTGCTTCAGGAAGAAACATGAAAATAAAAGGTAGGAGGCATTAGTGGTTCTTCACGAAATTAGAGGCATCAGTATAACTAATTAGATTGCGTTTATAGATCAATAGATAGTATTTATTTGGAACAAAAGCTCGTGCTTGCATTAGGTAGGTTTACTTTTCGGGGTCTAATTTTGTTTTGTATCATTAAGTGTCAAAACCACGAGATCCGACTCTAGTGCTATGAACACGTAGAGCCGAATATATGAGCTTAATGATTTAAGTATACTTTCGACCAAAGTAAATAAACTCGAGCGTGCACAGCTGTTTTAGCATGGGTGGTAAAAACGCTCCAGAACATGTGAAATTTGCCTAAATTTAGCTTCGAAAGCCGTTTGTTGATGAATTCGCAGCCTTCTATTGGCTGAGACGGCAAGGACAATTTGGTTGTGAGCAAATGTATTAACCAATCAAGATTTGAGCGCTATGCTGTCAAATACTAGCACATCTATTCAACAAAGTTGCTCTACTACAAGGTTGTCAGAACTCAAATTCAGAACTTGTTTGATTTTCGTGACCCGAAAATTCATGCTTGGAAAAGGTGGCCACTACTCCTGGAAATTCCTGGAATGAAATTTGCCTCCTTGAAAATAGTCCTGGAAATGTAGAAACTCCTGGAAAACTCACAGAAATCAATATTTTGAATTACAGTTTATATTTGATAGCCAACCAGCACCACATTGAAGCACAATTTTGGTATTATTCTGCAAAGTGGCATTTTCCGGTTTTCAAGAGAGTATGCTCCTAAAACTTGTTTCTAAAGGTTTCTACCACTGGTCTGTACTGTATTGATTCCACTATCAGTTTAAATTAGTCATGTTTGTAAAAGCTAAGTATTATAAACATGATTAGCATGGAATAGTGACCAGGTTCGTTTAGAAATTTATAGAAGGCACCGTGGAATGTCCTGGAAAGCTCGTAGCAATTCATTGCAAGACATGAGTGGCCACTGTGGTAAATTCTTTCCAAGCAGCATCGTATATTCTTATCACTCAGCAAAGTGAATTAGTTTATTAGTCAACACGATGCATTCTGCATCTGTATAAATGTTGTTTCCTTAAACCTAATCCTACGCAATGCAATATTGGTATTTTTTTTCATAGACGCAATGATATCCCGTACAATGTTGTACATGGGTACCTTCTTACGAGCTTGTATCGATCAGCACTTATGGTGGTGGCAGGGCTCAAACCTGCCGAGCAATACTGTGTTTTGTCAGTTATACAGATGACAAGAGATATTGTGGAAGAGCCTTTGAAAAATCGAGATGGCTCCGGTTACATGTTGCTGATAAGAGTACCGAATTTGGAAATTGCTAAATACTGCTACAATGTTATAAAGGATACTCGAAACAAGTAAATTTGGTTTTCTAGAAAATTTGTTTGATTGTGATAATCTTTCTGCACAATTAATTTGGCATCACCCACATTTTCAGTGCTTGTCTCACAGTAAAACCATACTGTTTTATTTTTCTCTTAGTATGAGTTTTGTTATTTAATGTCTTTTGCTACGAAATCTTGTGAATTATTGAACGGATCTTATTTATGAGAAATGCGATATTATCGATGAATATCAAATTCAGATAAGCATAGAGTAGTGTATCGCTTAGTTGTTTGTTGCGCTACGTTCTTTCTTACAGAATTTTTGCATTTCAATATAGCCAGCTGAGTAATTAAATTTTACATGATGTCTTGGCTTTTGGCTTCAGTCTTTTTTCTTAAACTTAATCTCCTTGAGCATCGTTATTGTTTTGCTAATTCCTGTTAATTCTTCCTGGCGCTCTTACTGATATCACAATTAATTTCAATTAAGTTTAAAGCCCAGCTATTTGTATGCAAACCCTAGCCAAATATTCCCTTACCTTGTCTAGTTTTCTGTTTATATGGGGAACTAAGCAGCCTGGTCTTTATACCAAGATTAGAGAATCGTTCATTTTTATAAATGAACTTAAGTTAGCAACTACACAAAGGATGTGTCCAGTAGAATAAGGATACACTGGTATTGTTTCATTACAAGTGTTATTTTTCTGTCTATTACGTTGCGAATTCGTAATTATTGTCTTGCANACTATCGTATTTGCTTTCCATAGGGAGTGTTCCTACTAGGTGCACTCCTTGTGAAATACAGACAAGTTTTATGCTAAATGCAAAACGCGCTCGTTGCTCCTCGAACATATTGTTTACCACTCTACTAATGCCATATCTTTTCAAGAATTCTAGCGTTTTCTAGCAGTATCAGCTATAGATATTTCTGTGAACTGTGAGTTCCATTGCAACCTGCAAGCTCTATATCAGATAGCAATTTTGTTACCTACTTCATTAAGTGGCATGATTTTGTTGCTAATGAGAGTCCTCGCTAGTCGAATCTCATGTAATTTTGATCTTCAATTTCTTTTAGACTTGGATTTCAATTTCGCTTCGACGTTATTTATGACAATGGCCATACTGCGATTACAGTTGAAGATCATTTTCTGCAACGTATGAGAACTTGGAGAGCCTTAGATGGTATGCTACTTATTAATTAATTTAGTTAGGACCAGTTGCTGCTTTGTCCGTTAACAATGTACCTATATTTGTTACCAGTGGCATCGCGTGAACTCTCTTTCTAAGGGGGGGGGCGTGTACAGTAATAATTTACCGATAGAAACTGATAAAGCTGCGAAACTACCGACAAGCATTTTCTTAGCAAGAACTCCTTGTTTTTATGGGGTACATTGATGGTAGAAAGAGCATTTTCAACATTATTTTGAGCATGTCTTGGCAAAGCATGCAGTTATGTACCGACAAAAGTCATTCAGCACGAATTTACCGACCAGATCACCGAGGGTTTGCGGGACGTGACACCCCCATACACCCCTCGTTAGCTCTACCCCTGTTTTTTACCGTCACAGCAATGTCCGCGCAGACATCTTAGAAAGATAAGTCTGAATACAAAGTCCTTTGCTGATCAGAATTCTTATTCGAAATCCCAACTTAAAGGATCTAAGTACGTTATGTGTATTCTTGTGTTCGATTTTGCTTGATAGTCCTTAACGGATTAAGTTTTTTTTAGGAATGAGCAATGTTGATAAATGGTACCCTGGATGCTTGGAGGAGCTTATTGATCTGCCTTGTTTTGTTATTTATGCTGGGAGAGATCGAGCTGGACAGACTTTCCCAAGGTAGTTAAAAACTCATACCTTATTAATCAATGTCTTGTCAATGTTCATCATTCAATAGAATGTCTTTACACAGTATCACTTGTCGAATGCCTAAATTTTGAAGCTCTTTACATTCTTCAGCTCCATTTCGTCATCCATTGTTTATTTGACAGACCAGAACTCTCCTATACCATCCTTGAAGCCTTGGAATCTCTTCCCTTGTGAACTAATACACACTTCTTTTTATAAAAAAACAAACTTTCTGGCTTCAGCTTGGATGTTTCTCTCCATTTCATCAAAAGAGCCTTAAAAAATTTCTTAAATGTTTCTTAAATTCTTTGGGTTTCCAATAACATTGACAGCCGAGACAGAGCAATAGTGATTTAAAAAAATGGATGTTTGTAACACATGTAATGAATGTAGTCTCCATTTTCCTTCTAGTTTGATCAAAAGTTTTCTTGTAAAAACATTTTCTGCAAGTTATTATTTGAAACTCAGCCTGCCTGTGTTTCTTAAATGTTTCTTAATTTTTGCCTAATTTCAGCCTCATGTTTCTTATAAACATGTTTCTTATAAAAAGGAGCATTTATCTCATTGTTTTGAGCACTGGAAGCATTTTCTGACTAATTTTTTTTGTTTCAAATTTAGATCATTAAAATACTACGACTTGAGGCTAATAGACAGTGGTTTCTTGCACCGGTCTACA
Organism: Cassiopea xamachana; assembly: GCA_900291935.2. Classification (NCBI taxonomy): domain Eukaryota; kingdom Metazoa; phylum Cnidaria; class Scyphozoa; order Rhizostomeae; family Cassiopeidae; genus Cassiopea; species Cassiopea xamachana. The sequence continues at coordinate 8,168,237 of OLMO02000252.1, forward strand.
GTTGAAGCTGAAATTGGTTCAATAGCTTGTTACCTTTGCTCGAATTGGGATGTGTATAGGTCGTGGGAGCGTAAGAAAATGATAACGAGTAGTGTCCGGAATAGTGCTGGAACAACTTACATTGAAAGCCGAAACCTTGAAGCAAACGCTGCAAATGAAGAAGAAAATTCTGAAGGTAAACTAGGAGGAATCATCCGATGTGATTATTAGTTAGTAGTAATGAGCAATAATCAGAAATTTTGCAGATTTTGGTAAAGTTTGAAACCAGTGGTCTGCAGAGTATGTACTCTGTTATACTCAATTCTTATCTGATTCTACGAAATCCCTGAAATTCAAGCGTCATTTCAAATCATTGCAATCCAGGACGAATTTGAGCATATGTTTTGCATTAGACGATGTTCAAGTAGGAATTAACTTTTGTCATCAGTGTGCAACGTACAGTTACAGCCATCGAACCATTCAATGCAATAATCTCTTTATCGCTTATAGAATTTGCTACCAGCTCAATTAATTTTTAAAATGCCCTTGCAAATGGTTTCTTTCACTACATTCTTTGGTAAGTTTATATATACGATCGTCCACTTTAGTGTAACTCTTTGTTCCTTGTCCTTAGGCGTCAAAATGGAAGAAAATGATTCAACGTGCCAACATGATGACTCTTGCAGCCGCTACTCTTCGAAATACCCTTTACCTATTGTACTTGCTTCAAAAAAAATTTGGCAGCTTATACAGGCAAAGGTATCACAAAACACCGGACAGCCGCGTTTGATGAGCCTCAATTCAGATCCGAACACAAGATGGATTGAAGGAAATAGGCCAGTTTTGGTAAACTTAAATCCAGATCATCAATCAAGATACTACAGGTTATTGCATGTTTATTGAATGTCATGTGATTCGCTCTGTTTTCTACTTACATGACGGTTGATTTCAGTATTCTTTCTCTGATTAATGTTTTTTGCCTTAACTTCAGATGAACCACGTATCTTTCTAGAACTTCTGTTAATATAGCTTGTTTTTCATTTGGCGATGAATTGCTTTTTTTGTTAACTAATTTTAACTTCCAAGGCATGTAGATAGCACTTTTCCCCACTCTACTTGTTGATTGATATTTCCTCTCTCCAATCTAGCTGGAAATAGCTCTTTATTGACACGAGATTTACATCATAAGTTTCAAATTTGATCGCTAGAAATTGATTTGCTTTGAGGAACTGCAACTATTCCTCATTTTCATTGCATCATTTACTATGTCTGATTCTATCTGTACACAAATGATACCTCGCCAATTCAGGGATCTTAGGTCTTCAGGTTTAATGATTGTACTATACATGAACTATATATGAATTTTACATATAAGTATATATATATATATATATATATATATATATATATATATATATATATATATATATATATATATATATATATATATATATATATATATATATATATATATATATATATATATATATATATATATATATATATATATATATATATATATATATATATATATATATGTATTTATATATATATATATTTATTTATTTATATATATTTATTTATATATATATATATATATATATATATATCTGTGTGTGTGTGTTTGTGTGTGAATTATACATGAATTATATGAATAAATTATGCATGAATTTGTTTTTCATTAACCATTTAGACGCTGGACTGCAGCAAGACAAGCTCGCAAAGTGCTCACAACACCAGGAACTTCATCCCCTCCTTCACCAACTGCAATAGGTAGAAGTTTTGTTACAACTTTTTTCTTATTCATCACATCATGTTTTGCTTGACGAACTTTATGATTTGATTTTTCCGAAAATGATTCGTGGAAAGATAATTTAAATGATAACGTAGGTTTCTAATGCTCCAACCTGCGCCCCTTATTATGTTAATGGGCAGTGAGAGTTAAAGACCTTAGTTTGGTGATCTGTAAATGATGAGATAATTTGAATGTTTTTTTATTCAGTAAGTAGAAGCTGTTGTAGTATATAGTAATTATTATCCTTCTTTTTGATAAGCGGAGTTGCTATTCCAAAATCATATCATAGTTTTCTTTAATTTTTTGCAAGTTGTTTACTCAAAATGATATTTGGAAACTTATTAGATTTGTAGCTACTGGATATTGCTATCCGTCATAATTTTTGCCTCATTTTCTTCTCCATAGATAATGGGTTTTCGAACACGTTTAGTCCTCTAATTAGAGATTCCAGCAGGAAGGCACCTCAAGGTAATATGATGGAATAGCTTCCTTGATTTCCTTTACACAAAAGCAGTGCTAGATCTTCCAATTGCAGCTTTCAACTGCCATCTATGGTGGCTACCATTTTTTCATGTGATTTTTAGTAATTTCAAGATTTGTGAAACCTTTACACATCATTTTAAGTAACCATTGTGTACTGGGAAATCTTACTGCATTTGTGTAAGCAATTACTCAACTACCTTCTTCCCTTGAGAGACCTTATTATCATAAAGTGGGCATGGGTGTCTCTATATGCATATAAATTAAGTGATATCTTTAGTTTCTGTTGATTTATCATTTGTTTTCTTTTTGTAGAAGGAAATGTTTATTTATCTGAAAACCCGCCAGACGATGCTTCTGATGAAGATGACAACGACAAAGAACAGTATCATCCACGGTGTTTGCTACTATCAGGACCTCCACAAGTATGTTAGCTTTTTATAAAATCTTGTGTCTACGTGTAGCACCAGAAGTTTTTAGTTTCCGGCCATGTTAAAATCTGTGTATAAGTGACCTGCTTCTTTAGTTGCAGATATGCAATACTGGTTACGTGATGTATGGCACGTAACCCCAAAGGCGTTGTTATTAGGGCACAAGAGGATGTGTTATCCTAGCAGATTTTTTAAAACATCGATTTTATCGATAAATCGAGAAATGCGTTTTTGCTTTTTTTTCTCTAGGAGAAATCATCAATCATGCAAAGTCCACCAATAAATTTAGTCTTTTGCAAGGGCATGTTTTATTTTCACCCACATGCCGATCGATAAATCGAACTCTCTTTCAAAAATGCTCTGTCGACGCCCACACCCATTTATTGACAAATGTTGTGTTACACATAGAAATAATAGGACTAGAATGCGGGCTCTATTGTTATTGGATGCTGTGGATGAGGCAGATATGAGGAAGTAAGATGGCGGCAGATAAGGGGCAAAAACCGAATGTAGAACTCTTGTGTTTTCCAGCCACGCGACGATATGCGTTGGGTAGGCCGATGAATAGGCAAATATTTTATTTATAATTACATTTCAGCGGAATAGAGCTGAAAATTGAAGAGGAAAGATACCAATCGGCCCTATTCTAGATTTACAAGAGGTTTAAACAGCGATAGGCCTGGGACTGCAAGGAACATTTACAAGCAAGAGTTGTTACAAATGTACGAAAATAACTCATTACAGCAATGATCAACCATAGTATTACAAAAGTATACAACATACATGCTTTTATTTACGTGCTTTGCGTCATTTTTGACGATATGTGGCTCGTTGCTCATATCATTTTGTCGAAGCATTTAACTCTAGCAATACAAAGCTTCAAAGCGAATATTTACAACAGCTCTTTACCAATCTATTGTTCAATTTTTGCTAGAAATAAGAATAAAATCAGTCTATTTAGCTCTACTGAGCTCTCCTCTACATAGTGCAGTTTTTTATTCAAGAGGGGTACTTGGTATCCTCCACCTCAGACATCTGAGACCAAAAATGTAGTGCTAAATTTTAGCAAGGGGATTAGAACAGAATTTTGGAGGCCACACCCTTTAGAGCAGGGGTCTCCAAACTATGGCCCTCGGGCCCTTATCGTCCGGCTCATGGAGACTTTTTGTATTTGGAAAAAAATAATTTTTATTCTTTATTACTTGGTCCTGAAATGTGTTGGCATACCCTCCCATTTGCTGCATAATTGTTGATGCAGCCCTCAGGCTGAAAAGTTTGAATACCCCTGCTTTATAGTTGTGGAAAGTGGACACAGAATTTGTGCATTATTTTTTTGCAAACAAGTATTGAAATTAGTTTGCATGTCTTCAGCGAAGTAGTCATATTTAAGAAATATCTTTAATATCTTAGCATTCAAGAGGGGCCTGAACCCCAAAGACTTTCCATAGATTTAAAAAAGGGGCTGCACCTCTGAACCCCCAGGACTACAACTCTGTGTGGAACACTTAGCAGCTTGGTCACCCAGAACCTGTCAATGATAAACCATATGTTCTTGTTATTCTTAGCAATATTCAACCTACTGCAAGCAGCACAATGCTCGATTTATAAGGAAGGTTTGGTTTATAAAACTCAACAAGCTGGCTTGCAGAATCATAGATATATATGCCACTATCACACCCAGTAAGCTATAACAAATTAAAGTGTATAGATCAATATCAATACTTTGTTGTGTGCGGAAACTGTTCTCTGTCCATTTAATATTCCTGCATCTCAATTTAGTTACTGCCCCTTAAGCAGTAAACCTTTCTGTTGATTGTAAGTCTTCTGGCTGTTTAAGGCAACCAAAACCCATTTGCAGAAATGCACATCTTGATCAATAATCTATGGAAAGTATTTTTCATCATAATTGAGTAACAATTAACTTCACTTGAATGGTTTTCTTTATTTAGTAATCTCTTATGGTGTACTTCAGTATATATAGTGAAATAGGTATCTATACTCAGCTTGAATATGACTGTGATGTGGTATCTCTAAAGGCATTATCTCAAGCATGATTTTCAACTGAATGAGTCTTAGCAGATGGCACGACATGGTGTCATACTTTTGCGAAAGCACAACTTGCAGAGGTAGAATCCTCTGCTTTGCTTTATAAAAGGAGCAACTCTAATGCACATGCGAACTGAGTTGTTGATTGATTGATTGCTATTCCATTCAAACTGGAAAAAGGTTGTAGAGAAGACCATTTAGAGAAATTAATCTTAGCTGTATCTCTTTAGAGCAGGAAGACTAGCACATACTGAATAGGTAGTTCTGAGTGCAGTTGTTTGTTTAAAAGTAGGGTGGAAAAGCCAGAAATGTGAATTCCAGTGATGGAAGCATTTTATGGGCTTTGGATGACGCATACATCTTACATGTCTAAGGCCTCCAGGAATCATTTTTCAACATGCAGCTATTTCATAAGAATTGCTTAAGAAATTTAGGAGATCTGAGCTGTCAAGTGAAAAGTTACCAAAAATTGAAGGATTGAACCTACTATGACAGTAACATTTGTGGTGCCATCTGCTCAGGGCATAAAATCTGCAAAGCTTGGCATTCCTCAATGAGATCGTTTGTGTACAGAGACAAAAGCATGCGTGCTTAAGTGCAAACACAATAATGGATAAACTTCTAGAAAATCTTGTGTGCTCATGCCTCATTTCACACATTGGCTGCTGATCCCCAGGCCTTACAGCATTCAAAAAACATGCAGATTATCAATTATTGCTCTGAAGAGTCTCCCCTCGCTAAGCTGGGGTAGGTAGAGGTAACCAGAAACGACTGGGAATAATATCAGATAATGATACTTACATATTTGCACAAATTTTGTAGCGTCTTGATACATTCCATAAATAATAAAAGGACGAAGTATTGTCATTTGAGCATATCGGGTACGGAATAAATCTCCTTTTAGCTACACAATTGCTTCTCCGATGGCGACTATACACCGCGTATGACTTAGTTATACACGCAACTAAAAGTTCAGCCGGTTGTTCCGATTGCTCTTTTGCCCGCTAAGCGTTACCATTTTGAATGCTCATATTTGTCTCATGTCACGTGATCGCGCCCGCGTTCTAGTCCTATTATTTCTATGGTGTTACACCTGTTGGCTTATTTTGCTAGCGACCCCCCTCCCTGCGTGTGCATACCCACTAACTTCTGTGTATTTACTAACTGAAGTATCCCTAGTTTGAAAAGTGAAAAAGTTATTGCCTTCATAACAGGAAATAGGTGATCAAGTAGATATGCAAATTAGGCGCGCCTCGCGAAACAATAGAACGAGGGTGAAGAATTCTGCAAA
>OLMO02000252.1:8283078-8293395 GCA_900291935.2 Cassiopea xamachana
TATGGGGGGGGGGGTGTGATGCCCCCATCGACATATCCATGGGGCAACAGAGTTGAGGGGAAAAGGGACAAAGGAGTCAAGTTATAACCTTACATGGTGATTTTATACTTTATACTAGAAGCAGACTCTAAAATAGAGAATTGTTGCATATCCACATTTTATTAGAAAAAATCTGTGACTTCAAATGCCTTCCTTTATCAAGGAAGGGCTCTTGGCTTTTATCTGTAGTCTAAGAGGGTGTTTCTATTAGATCAGGGGTGTGACTATCCTACTTTTATGTGGCTCTACAGCCATGAATAGTCATTTACAAATTTGATTTTCCCAAATTAGAAATCAAGTGTTTTATTTCCACAAAGTGAGTCAAATCCACACTCCTTTAAGGCCCTGAACAGGAGTTAGTTTCATACCATGTATAAAGAGGCACAGGAGCATGTGTCCTTGAATTTTCAAGAAGTTGTTTGTAAATTGTCCCTTTTCAGTTTACATAGTTGTCCTTTTTTGAGATAGGGGGTATGAGATTGGGGGTATGGGGGCAATTGCCATCCCCATTTTTTTGCCAAGATTTGTTTAACTCAGGCTGAAGATTGTTTAACTCAGGCTGAAGATTGTTTAACTCAGGCTGAAGATTGTTTAACTCAGGCTGAAGATTGGTTAACTCAGGCTGAAGATTGCTTAACTCAGGCTGAAGATTGTTTAACTCAGGCTGAAGATTGTTTAACTCAGGCTGAAGATTGTTTAANAACTCAGGCTGAAGATTGTTAACTCAGGCTGAAGATTGGTTAACTCAGGCTGAAGATTGTTTAACTCAGGCTGAAGATTGTTTAACTCAGGCTGAAGATTGGTTAACTCAGGCTGAAGATTGTTTAACTCAGGATGAAGATTGGTTAACTCAGGCTGAAGATTGGTTAACTCAGGCTGAAGATTGTTTAACTCAGGCTGAAGATTATTTAACTCAGGCTGAAGATTATTTAACTCAGGCTGAAGATTGTTTAACTCAGGCTGAAGATTGTTTAACTCAGGCTGAAGATTGTTTAACTCAGGCTGAAGATTGTTTAACTCAGACTGAAGATTGTTAACTCAGGCTGAAGATTGTTTAACTCAGGCTCAATTTTGAATTTGTTTTTGGGCAATATGACAGGGGAAAGGTGCTGTTTCATGGAAAATGCTCCAGGTTTGTTTACCAAAAAGGTTCATCTACACTATGCCCTGACAATACTACTGTACCTAATCTTTTAATTACAGAATAACTGTCTTAACTATGATGTTATCAAATACATTCAAATGGAAAGTAGAGAGCATGGGCAAAAAATTTTCATTTATGCCCCCTCCCACTTTCATAGCCCTGGCCACTCTGCTGGAGTGTACCCCCTGAGTACAAGTGCTTCCACCTTTTGAATGCTTCCTTCATCTCTGCGTGATAGAATTAATGTAATGCTATCTAGGATTCCTAGAAATAGCATGTGTTTCTTATCCCTATGGAATTGATGAGTTATATGACACAGAGGTAGGCCCTGTTTTATTGCTAAATATTCTAATAATGCAAGCCAATGACTGAAAACTATATAGCATTTGATTGTTTGAATGGGAGAATTAGCAATGTAGTTGACAGAGGCCTTGCCTTCTTTTTTTCAAATTGGCTTTTCAAGTTGAAACTGTCCTGCTTGATATGTTTCTGTTGATTACATTAGTTTTGTCATATAGCTAGACAATGGTAAGTTGCAGAGAATTTTATCAGACATTTTTGCTCATACCTTGAAGAGACAATTGTTTTGTGTGACTCTATTAAAGCTTCAAATAGTTGATATCTTCATGCTGCTTGTGTTGCACAAATTTCCTTTTTCAAAAGCATAAAGTTTCACCAATCAGTGTTGTTGTGTTTATTTTTCTGTCACTTATTGGTATGTTCACCATGTTGGTATGTCTATTAAATGTATGACTTGTTATGTAGACTGGCTACCAGTTTCCCCTAGCATAGAAAGGCCTACCAGAGTATTAGGATTTTGATGAAGTTTTGCCTGGTCTCAGGTGTAAGTTGATTTAGAATTGTGTTAAAGGATTCAAAATACCACTATTCCCTCCCTTGGCTCCAATTTCTCTCCCACTTTCTTCCCAGTTCCCTCCCTCCCATTTTCCTCCATTTTGCCCCTCCTCTCTCTTTATCTCTCTGCAAGATTCAGTGTATATAAGGTAGCTATACAATAGGTTTAATCAAGGTGCTGTATTGCACAAGATTTTACAGAAAATTCAGCTTTAGAGATGTGAATCTGACGAGGTATTAGAGTTTTTCTGTGGCTTGCGCAGGCCTTGGAAAGGTAACGGCCTTTAGCTTATCTTCATACTTTACACCTTGGAATGTTGACCAGAATCATCATTTACCTCTGACTGTCAGGAGTAGCATTTGGTTTGATGGTGAAGAATTACTTTTACGTTTATCTTTTAATGTCATTTTACAGCACCGAGCATTTTCTTCTTTCTTGATTTGGTCTGAGCGTACGTATGTAGAGATTTTCATATAAGTGTGATCGCACGCGCAAATGTATTTGCGTGCTAATCACCACACGCGCTAACTACCACACGCGCAGTATTTTGTTCATGACAAGTCCTGCTGGCTTAACACTGTGCTTGTACAAGGACAAGAAAAGCTGCATAGTTTCAGAGTTTATGTGAAAGTGAATTAGAATTCTGTTCACGTGCTCTCTGTTTTGACATTTGTTAATTGTGATGAGTGTTGTTATAAATTTGAATATAGATTAAGATATATTTTGTTTCATGAAAATCAACTTGAGTTTTATGGCATTTAATTACCTCTCAAATAAGTTCTCACAGCAAAGAAGTTTTACATCTGCTGATACGAATTAGTGCCACACTGAATGTAATTCCCTGTATTTTGGGAAGAGCCCCCTACTTTACTATTCATATTTCGAATTTAGCCCATCTTTCTGTTGTCCTGCTTGGTAATTCTCACAGAAGTAGTCTATTTTTCTGCTCCTTTCCCTCGCAGGGGCCTTGTATTTCTCTTTTACTCCAGGATCTCAGAATTCTTTTGCCGGGCACGCAACACATAAATCTTTGAAGCACTGGTAGGTAGTACTGTAATTGCATCATGGCTGGTAGAACCAGGGTGTTTGGAAGTGGGGTTTTGTATATCAACAAACAAGGAATTAGCAGCCACTTTCTAGCTGAGATATTGCCCCCCGCACTTCAGAATCTGCTCCTCCGCCGCACCTTGTATTCACGTTGTTTTATGGAAACTGTTTCTTGGCTTAGAAATACTTGTTTGGTGATACGCAACTCAAATTTCATGCATATTTGAATTTACAGAAGTTGAATTTCTTGTCGTAAGCTATCATTGGCGTGCCGAAAAATAGCGTTTGGGCGTGTCACACTCCCACTTTTTCCAAGCAGTCCGTAATTTTTGGCTCTTCAGTACAAGCTGGCGTAGCGTCAGTACCCTGTTGGTAATGTCTGACATAGTGCAAATGATTTGTAGTTAGCTCTGTAAAATTTTGTTACCTATTACGATTCATTTTATCTTATTTGCAGGGGAGGGGGGATATTGAAAGGCGACTATACTGAGGAAAATCATCATTATCATTTCACTCAATAATTTTGGCAATTTTACCCCCAATCTGTCCATTTCGGGGTGTCTCAACCCTCGCCCAGTTCTCTGTAATTATACCCTTGCCATTTTAACACATAATTCATGGTAATCATTGCGCATCCAATCCTTGCATTCATAGCCAGTTATGAATCGTTAGAAACGTAGTCATCAGCGTGACGGGTCATCAGCGTGGCGGGTACTCTAATTGCTGCCCATATAGTTATTTTTTCTTATATGTTGCTATTTAGCAATCCATCCTTTCTTTAAAATCTTTTTTCAGAACCGCTTAGGAATTAGAATGAGAATGGCATAATTTACAAAGTATGGCTTGTATCTATAATCCTATGGATGAATTTGGGCAGAGCCTTCATAATCTCGCTTCCCATGTTACAAAGGTGTCTAAGGACATTAGCCCCTCTCTTCTCAATTCAATATCTTCTGGGAAGGTTGTTTGACAGTGGCTGTGAAGTCTGTGCCTGTTTCCTTAACCTGCAACAGTTGTTTTCAAATGTCTCTTCCTTTTGGACTCCATGCCATGGCGTAGATTGTCGCGAAATTAGAAATTGGTCAAGAAATTGAGCTGATCATTTTTTGACTGTGAATTTTGTGAAGCAATTTCGTGATTTGTAAAAGATGCCCAGATCGTTGAAGGAACGTAGGAGTAGTGGTGGTGGCAGAAAGAAGTCATGGATATCATGGCCACAAAAGAAATCGTATTTAAAGAGAATGTTAAAAGGTAATTTCTCCTAGCAACTAGAATGGATATAATTTTTCTGCAGCTTGTGTTCGAAATAGTAGCAAATGCCAGCAGTAATACCGGTTATGATATGTTATAGGGGATTTGCTCATTGAATGGTTTACTCTAAGATGCATCTGTCCCTTAGGCTTGAGTAAAGATTTTATACAGCTAGCTTGAATTTTGTCACCTTTGCGCTTGACATGTCATGGTATTTATGAAAGATGGTATAAGGAACGAAATTTTGTGGGGGGTAAATGCTACCAAAATTTCAACAGTGAGGGAAATGAGACAGTTTTAGAAGACCGCGCTTTTTACATTAGCTTAACTTGTAACGAAATCTGGAAGTGAAAAGGGGACAGTGCATAAAAATCTTCAAAAATTCAAGTGCCGATGGGAGCTCAGTGAATTTGTGAGGGATACAGCATCCCATAGTTAGTAGAACTCTACTGTAACATTTTCAGTCATGAAATTTCTGAATACATGTCATTTTTCTAGCTCTATGTTTCAGTACATGGTTTCTAGTAATTAGTTATCCTCGTGCCCCCTCCAACTCTTTGAAAAATTTGCTTTCAAAAGGAGTTCTCAATTGGAAGAAAGTAGTCGTAGCCCCAGTCGTGAGCTCAGTGGCGTGTCGGAGACACTCAAGGCCCTTAAAAAGTTAAGTACGATGTGGCCCTTTTGATGGAGACTTTACGTACAGTATTGCAAAAAAGCACCACTTTGGTCATTCGCCGTTAGGTTTTGAACTACGGTGCCCTAAACTGCGTTACCCCACTGTGTGAGCTCAACATTCTATCACTGTGAATACTATTTGGTCCATCGTTTGTCACAACATAAGAATGAAGTGAGTGTTGTGCCAGCTAAATTTCACCCAATCATAGATTTCTTATGTAGAAAAGAAGGATAAGCATTTGTGCGCTATATGTTGTACTACAACCCCAGGTAGAAGCTGACCAACTTTCGTTACTTATCATTTATGCGTGGAGTTCTGCGCGAAAATCTGCGCGAAGTTCTGCGTGGAGTTATGCGTCGAGCTCTTTCTGCAGCGAGTTCTTCTACATTGAGATCTCCGTTTACTGCTACTTATTTGGTATAATTGATGGTTCAATGTACCTCCAAGTAACTGCATTCTCTTGTAATAGGCTAGAAGTTCATGGGCATTTGTCGCGAATGAGTATTTAAGAGTGCGTATTTGGTGATTTCCTAGCTGTACTTTTCGAAGTGATGCGCGCCTCGAGCTGTTTTATTCATTTTGTCAAATTTGCCATGGTTGGCAATCGTGGTTCTAATCAGGTTTTTTTTCAAGAGAAGTTTAGAATTGCACATCAAATCCAGGAATGATGTGTTGAAGAATTAAATCCTGATTTCAGATAGGGTTGAACTGCCTACTTTTTGACAAAGAGGGGTTGATAAATGCTACCATCTCTTAAAATTCTTGTGCTCCTGCAATCATGTTTAGCATAAGCCTAATGTTTATATTGTTATCTACATCCTTACATGCCTTGGTCATTATATAATTTTTATCTTTGAAATGTTGGTTGTACCGACAGAGAAAGAGTTGGTTTCCAAGCCTTGTAGTGGCTCCAGTTTTGCCATTCGTATGGAGATATCAGTAGAACCAACATCAAATGAACACAGTTTTACTTTGTTGTTCCAGAGTACGCAACACTGTGATTCAAGTTGTAAAGCAAGGATGGTGCATTGCTCAACAGATCCCTTGCTTCACGAATCTGATATGTTTTAGAGCCATTGCGGTTTCCATGTCTTTATGCAGTCTTGACACTATTTCTTGTCACTTTCGACCGAGAAACCTAACATTTGCTGGTCGTGTCAAAATCACTCTGTAAAAAGGGTGTGTGAAAATAGTAAAAAGGTAATTTGAAAGAAGGCCGTGGATGATAGGAGATACTGCTCATTACATATAATGATATTGTTTGCATTGAGACAGGAAATTCTCACATTCGGGAAAATTTCGTATCTCTTGGGAAACAAAGTCGTGCTAAAGTTGTTTACAATGCTATGAAGTCGAACCAAAGACGCTGATGTCAGATGATAAGACTGAAAACATTGGTCTCCTTGGTAGCCTTTTTAACTAATGTAGTTCGCATAATATCGTTTGGTTAATCTCTGAATTGAATTCTTAATTCCCCAGACAATCGGCATTAGAGACGTTTTAAGATAGTAACCTTAGAGCTTTGAGATTAGTGATGAATCAATGGCGAGCTAGTTTCGCCATTAGAATGAAGGTGCTTAAGTATTGCTGTGCACTCTTGAAAATGAAATTACTGATAATAATTGCAAGGATGATGGTGTTGCCAGCCATGATGAATAGTGCAACTTCCAGGGGTTATTTCTAAAACTTTTAGCAGGGGGGGGGCTCTAGGTGCAATGTCATAAAGTGAGTGTGGCCTACTTGCAGCAACGCCTATATTGTTAAAAATGGTGTCATGATGATTTTTTCGAATTGGGATATAATACAGCCAACATCCAGAAAGATCTCAATAGCCATGTAGCTAACAAGTGATCATAGCAATTCATCATAGGAACACAATATAGAACAGTGGAAGTAAGGTCAATGTGTGTTGTGAAAAGCAAGAATAGATATTACCCCTGGATACATTCCCCCAGGCATGAGCGAAGGTCTTTATACCAATGAGGGACAAAATATGTAGTCAAGCCCCATTTCATAGAACATTGGTTTTCAACCTTTTTGGTGGAGCGGAACCCCAAGGGTATATTCCAGTGACTCAAGCAACTCCTGTTCACATATCTGCTCAAGAGATTAAAAATATATTGTCGATCGTAGCATGTTTATAACTTCTGGCGGAACCCGTTGCTCGTTGTCTTCTGGGGAAACCCGGTTGAAAACCACTGGCTTATAATCTGTTGGAAATTTGTTGGAAATTTGGAAACATGCTGTTTTTTGGCAACTAGATAGTTCCCCCCAATGCGCTTCCAGTAATAATTTCATGACAATACCTATGTGGAATGTGTGAAGGAGTCTGGTAGGGAGAGTAAGATAGACACAGCAGTTAGTAGTTAGATAGATATAACATCCATTATATTCCCAAGAAACCCGAAAATCCTTTATCTTGCACTGCAGTTGCTAAATCTTGGTTCTTATTCTTGTTGGAATCTTTAAGAATTTAAGCTGCAGTTAAGAAACATTTAAGGCTATATTTGACGAAATACTTAGAAGCATCTAGGCTGAAGGAAGAAAGTGTGTTTCTTTAAGAAAACCGTGTTCTCCTGGAATATACAGTTTACCTCATGGAAAACACCCCAGGGGGAAGGTGTGTCGTGGAAGGGGGCTCAGGGAGGCTTAGCCTAACTGCTTAAAATTATAAGAACTTTTCTCCCTTATTTAACTATGTATTTACCAAAGGAGGAGAGCAGAAAGGTACGCTCCAACCAATAAAACAAGAATGCCACAACCGTATGTTGGCTTTCCCTTCTTTTAACACTTACGCATATACAGCTGCAGCAAGCAAATTATTGTCCTCAAGTTCAAGAAAGGGTGTGGCTAAAAGCGTGGCCAATAGATTTCCTTTAACACAGCTTCCTTTCTTTTAGGTTAGGGAGTGGTCATTAAGTATCTGTCATAGGGGGTGATGGAGGCTTTTCTGAAATTTGCAGTAAATTTTGATGCCCCACCCCAAAAGTTGAAAAATTAGTTGATACCCCTCAAAAAGGTCTGAAATATATTTCATGCCCCCCCACAGAACAAAGTTTTTAGCATACAGAACTATGTGCAGTTCATACACCTGTTTTTAACTTAAATTTTACCACTCTTTTTCTGAAACACCCAATAATACACAGAGGTACCTCTATACCAGGATGGGTAAACTTGTCAGAGTAAGGGCTACATTCACAGATCCCAAGTTTTAAGGGGCCACACATAGGTTGACCACGGGTTTCTACCTATGAAAAATTCCTGATATATGCCTGATTTTTCTTGGAAATGCAGGCTCTTTGACAACTGAATGATCAATATACATGTAGAAGTTCAATAGTTGGAATACGTTTACATGTCGCAGATCTTTGGTGATTGATTAACTCTCATGTGGAAAACCATAGCCATTGTGCTGAAAAATGGGGGCCTGGGGGCTTGCCTCCAGAAAAATCTTTTCGAGGTAACCCCTTCTAGAACTTGGGAAAACGCCCATTTGCAGTTTAGCATGTATTTGTTTCATCATTGATATTCATGCTGAGAGAACGGGGTTTGCTGGGAAGGAGAGGCTGATCCTTTAACCTGATTTCATCGCATTTTCAAGATTTAGAACGAAAAGGAAAAGACTAGGTCAAGCTTTCCTGGAAGCTAACGTTACAAACAAAACAATCTCACGCTAGTACACCAAGAAAAAGACAGTCTACCTCATATGTAGGCTACCTGAATTGCACTCAGGGTGTAAAAGTAATGCTTCCCCTAACAGGGTCGTCATCTACGCACTATCTTTGCAGTGAGAAAGCAAATCCAAGAGTCGAAATTCCTACAACAACTCGCGCCAATTCTGACAAGTTATTGGCGGGCCGCAAAAAACTACTTGGCGGGCCGTATTTTCCCCACCTCTGCTTTTTGCAATAATATAAAAAAAAACAACAACAACAACAGCAACAATGACCTCAGTCAATGACCTTGTAGAGTTGTTGAAAATGGAAATGAGATGGCCTTTATTTGATCCACAGATATATGTAAAAACTGTTTCGAAGTCATTCATACATTTGTAGATTACAGTGAACGACCAAGCAAGTATTTTCGTTTTGAAGGTAGAAGAATTGCCAGTGAGTGTGGTGTGTGGGAACCCGAGTTAGAAACCTCAATTTATTTATAGGCCTAATCATTTATAACAATTATAACAATTTGATGAGACTGCAAATTGGTTACTCACAATATCGCAGTTTCTAGTACCAAGGAAAAGAAATGGATGTCTTACTTCTATGTTTAAGAGCGAAACCCCAGGGATGGGATAAAATTATTCATCATTTTCTCCATTCCTTGCTTTCACATCATAATGATAGAGGGTCTGCTTTCAAGTATGTTCTTGCTATTATCATGAAATAATCACAGCTGCTACGACATGGAAGTCAATGATTTTAGGCCGAAATCCTGACCTTGCTCCACAAATCTTAAAATATCTCAATGCAGACCAGCAGTAATGAAGCGAATTAGATACCATTGAATTCTGCCTTAAATTCTTTATATTTATTCAGTTCATCGAAGGCGGCAAATATGTGTGCTTATAAGTATTTGTAACTTAAGACATATTGCAAAGCAAGTGTGCTCATGCATAGTTGTGTATATGCCTTTCTTGATGAATGTATTATGTAAATGTAGAGGCTGATTGATGAACTGAGTTGATAGTAAAATAGCCCTTTTCCTAGATTGTTTGCTTTTTTGCAAATCACCCCTTTTTCTAGTTTATATGCCCTTGGGTTTGGGGTACAATGAAGCCCCGTTTCCTGAAATTTTGCAGACACAAGTGGTTCCACTTGGCAATGGGAGTTGGTCCGCCAGGCTCATATGTATTTGCTTTGCTTCCAATTTATAGTGAGCTTAGATGAAGTTACAGAAAAACTACAGGAAATAGGCAATCTACACTCAAATCTGTTTAATAAAAATTTGACTGTCAAACAATGGCAAGCAAATGAGCTAAGAGTTATTGATTCAAAATAATATTTCTTGGAAGAACTAACCACTGCATTGCAGAATGTACATGGAGCTATTATCACAACGCCAGCCTTTTAAAGAGGAGAACAAATTAAATAACAGAGCATGATTCAAGAGGCAAAGCGACAGAAAGACCTTCAACCACAAATGCAAGAAAATCAATTAAAGAATAGGGAGCGAAACTTCAAAACAAAGGGAATAAAGATATGGTATTCTTTCATTGGATGAAGTCAACACAAGAGAAGACAGCTCAATTTATTTAACAGATATTGACAAATACAGCCAGAGAATTTCTAGATTCTTGCAAAG
>OLMO02000252.1:8306358-8326031 GCA_900291935.2 Cassiopea xamachana
TCATCATCATCATCATCATCATCATCATCATCATCATCATCATCATCAATTTATTTACAGTTGGCTATTACCTATTTAGCTAAAATAAGCAAATTAAGGCCAACTGATCGTGAAACTAAAAAATAGAACTAAGCAAGATATAATTACAAATATTTTTTTAATATAAACTAATCCAAAAAAACCTGAATCCTTAATGAAAACTTCACACCATCTGCAGTTGCAACAATTCCATCGCACTGTTTTATTTTCTTTTTAAATCCTTGCAAAGCATCATTGCCTTTTAGACTTTTGGGCAGCGAGGACCATCAGAAGCAGCCTCTAAACTAAATATTTTTTGTGCCATATATTGTTCTTACTTTCATGTTTCTTTGGCATCTAGTACCAACTAGGCATGATTGGAACATAAATGAATATGCGAAAATAAACTCAACTGCCTGTTTATCATTTGATTGCTTAAATTAAAAAAATCAATGGAATTAATCTTGTTTAGGTTTCAACTGTGAAGGAAATCTTTAAGCAAGAACAACTGACGCCAAAGGAAGCGCTCATTATTTGGTGCAAAGAATTGGCTGATGGGTAATATCGATTTTTGGTTTTATAGTAGGCTTCATGTATTGATTTGGCATGCTTGTAAAGTTCATACCATTTAGTGACAACCTCTGTAGTAGTTGGATGTGGGTATTTTGTTATATCATCTCACAGCTTGTCGTAAATATGAAAATTATATTCATAATTTTTATGCTACAATAATAATTAATTTTTTGAATATATGTTCGTACTCTCAGGTGCCAAATAAGCGACCCCCCCTTATTGTTTTTTCGATTTTTTTCGAACACCCCGACCTTATTAGGATCCCCCGTTTATTAATTTACGGAAATTGTCTTTTTTACAAACCCCTCATTTCATGTCCTTTCTTTGTTAGTACTGTTTGCCCCCAGTTTTCATGGCAAAAAGCGTACTGCTGTTTATATTTTAGTTTTATGCTTTATGACAACCAGTTTTTGTTCTGTCCGTTATTGTATAGTTATTTAATGCCTTTTCTCAAATTCGGACCTCCCCATTATCTTGAACCCCCGTTTATTAAATTTCGAAATTTTTTTCGACCCCCCTGTTTATTAAAACCCCCCCTTTCTTTGGCACTTGAGAGTACAACAGTAGAGTGTAGTAAAATCGCTATTGGTATTATCATAAGACATACTGAAAATGACTGTCATTCACCCGGTCGATAATATGCTTACAACCAACATACTAGGTAATTATAAAGAGCTATGTAGTTTCTGTTGGAAAGCTTATACTGGGCATAGGGTGACATGTGATCAGTTTGTTCACATTACTGTCACGTGCGTGCTGAAGACACACTCGCCCAGTCTTCCGTAGTTATATATTATTGATCGATTAGACTCTCTTGGTCATATACTCTTCACCCGCCCAAGGCAAATAGTTTCAGCTTGCCTTATACGAGAATGCCTTGCATGGTGATTGCTTGAAGCGAGCCATTCTTTGCAGCAGCTAAAATTCTATGAAAAATAGCAGTTGTTTTTAAGATTTTAAATTTATCTTAAGATAAGTATGATATGAGGATAATGTATTTTCACTACCAAATTGATAGTGACTCTATGCATTTATTTATTAATCCACATTTTGGTATTTCAATGAGATACGACGTTTTTGTTCTAGTTATCCTGGTGTGCGCATCGAAAATTTTACGAATTCATGGAAAGATGGCCTTGCCTTCAATGCTGTGATTCATAGGCACAGGTAGGTCTGCCTCTTTGCAAGAAGTCAAAAAGAGTTTGTTTCTGGCAAAGGTGCTATTCAAACCTATCCTAATAAGATACTAGCATTGGTCATATAACCATTACGTAATCTCGAACGTGAGTGGTCAGTTCCTTCTGGTGGGGAAATCAAAATCTACTATAATACAAAATGTCTGAGAATCAAGGTTATATTATACAATTATAGGACTGTTGTCATATACCAATAATGTACCATACTTGATGAATTTCTCAATTTCACTAATCATTAATTACTTCATATAGTGAAGTGTCAACAATATATTCTTGTGTGTTGATAGGTAGGGGTATTTTCCCTATAAATACTCAAGCATTCAAGCTTTCGTGAAGGATCTCTTTGCCCTAGTAGCAGTAGGTGATGAAGTTAATTCCTGTACCTTTATTTGCTCTATATCCACAAAGTTGCAAGCATGATTTTATTTTTGAGTGATTTGTTTTGGCCACCAGATCGAATTGGCCAATCAAATTCGCAATTACTTAATGGTCATATGACCACTGCTAGTATCTCATTAATTGTTACTTTTGCATTTTGATTATCATTTTGTATTAGATTTAAATTCAATATACACAGGAAAGGGCTTTCGTTTTATAGCTCCACTGTGCCAGTATATCAGTAGTTCATTTTATTACTTGCGATATCTCTTCCTTTCTTTGATCCTTTTAAAGTATATCGTTTTACGCTATTTTTATGAAGTTTCATGTAAAAGGCCAGGATTTTGGGAGAGTTGTGTTATCGCGCATGCTTGTGGGATGCTCATTTCACAGTTGCGAACGGGGTAGCATAGTGGTTAAAGGGTTTGTCAGCAAATGGGTACCTGCTGACAACACTGGGGAGATAAAGGCGGCGATGAAGGGAACTGGCCACCCTACCTCACATGCCAATGGCTCAGGATAAGTGTCCTCTCTAACAGGCGCTCTCCTACGTACCGAAGAATACGAGACTCTACCTTCACCTTTATTCTCATGATATGTTCCCAGAGTTACTTACCATTCTCTCTTTACGAACCATAGTTTTGAATGAATAGTCCATTCTTCTTACAAAATACAATCTTTTAGGCCAGATTTGATTGACTACACATATGTGAGGAATCTAAGTCCTGAAGCTCGAATGGAATACTTGTTTAAA
This sequence comes from Cassiopea xamachana, assembly GCA_900291935.2. Classification (NCBI taxonomy): domain Eukaryota; kingdom Metazoa; phylum Cnidaria; class Scyphozoa; order Rhizostomeae; family Cassiopeidae; genus Cassiopea; species Cassiopea xamachana. The sequence goes on from OLMO02000252.1 coordinate 8,309,278, forward strand.
GTTGCTGAGCGGGATCTTGGAGTCATAACACTGTTAGATCCTGAAGGTATTATTCTGCATTATCAACTTTCTTCGCTTAGATAGAACGCTAGCTATTATTGTAGATGAAGATGGGCATAGTTTGGATGGAATATGTGCTGAGGATAGGATGGGAAATTGTTCTCATGTGTTTTGTTCGACATATTGGGTTTCTATATTATTTTATTGAATTTGAATATAAAGAGGTTATGCAAATTGTTTGTAGAAGAATGCTTAAACAGATAGTTGGCAGTGCTGAAACTGGCATAATGTTTTCTTGTCCTCATGCCAATTATTTGTCATATGTTTCCATAGCTCTTAGAAACCGAATGAGGTTAGTATTTAGGCCGGCGCTGTATTGCAGCACGGCTTTTTAGTATACGCTGTAGTTCTGAATGGTATTTGGCAGTAGCAGGTAAGCCCTATTAGACACATTGCTGGAAGAAATGCAGATCTAACTGTTATTGCTTATGCTTTAGACATGATGGGTGCAGAAATTGATGAGAAAGCGGTTTTGACGTATGTTTCGTCATTATATCGAGCATTGCCATCAGTGCCTCCGCAAACACGCCTCCAAGGTGAACAGGTATTTGACCAAATTACATCATTATTTTCCTTATTGTGTCGTCATTTCTATGAATTTTATGCGATTTGATACTAATTGATTACGTAGTACTTTATTTTATCTGTTTGGAACTGCGAATGGGGGGGGGGTTGTCTTGGAGATAATAAAACATGGCGTTAGGGGACCGTTCATTATCTACAGAGGAGTAAGTACCGAAGAGAAATTGATTGGGTGAAAGAAATTTTATGATACAGAATTAGACTATGCAAGTGCATTGTAATACTATCTGAAGGTTGGGAAAGATGTTTTGGGCAAGAAATTATTTCTCTTTGGTACCAGCATCTCTGTAAATAATGTGCAATTCCTAAGTTCCAACCAGAAATGTGTGTATGGAAGAGGGTTCATAAAATAACAAAGCCATCTCGAATTCTTTATGATCATTGGCTGTTTCGAGAATTCTCTCCATTGTCAGGCAATCAAATCGAGAGACTTTCTTAGCCGCATCGATTTCAAGAAATAGGGCTGGTTTTGCATTGTTCAGCATCAAACTAGCTTGAACTTTTAATTATTAACTTTCAATTGCCAAAGAGCTACAAATGCCATTCAGAGTGGGAACTAGATAAATTTATGTCCTTTTCTACTTTCGATGTATATCATATTGAGTTTGATGTTTTAGTTTTGTTGTGTTGTATTTTAGTAAGCACCTTTTCCGGGCAAGGAGTTGTCCTGTCAATCAGTATTGTGATTTTGATTTATCATGCATTGATTAGCGTACAGTTGATATTATATGTATTAAATTTTTAATTCACATTCATCAGTCTTTGGTTTGCATCAAAAGGTAAACCATCAAGGATCGTTATTTGTTGTTAATTCTTCACTAGGCCTAGGCCTTAGGCCAAGGTGCAAAGTCCTATTTCAAAGATGGTAACTGCTCACCATCATAAAAAGGACCCCAAATTGCTACTTGTGGCACAGTAGGCTATATATTAGGGAGATTTGTGTTGCTGAGTGAATATATAGAAAAAATTAGTTTGTTTGGCAGCCCTGATTTCTTGGTTTTATGACCATAGAGAATCGTCATGTTTTAGGAACGACAGCAGGCATATTTTGAGTATTGCAATAAAGCTAAGAAGCTGATAACTTGGATCAGAAATATGATAAGTCACGTGAATAGCCGGGAGTTTCCTACGTCACTTTTTGCAATGAAGGTAACGCTGTTTTGCTACTTTTGTGCACGGTTTTCATATCAGATTTTTTATACAGACACTTAAGTATCATTGTTGTAACCATAGCTCCTGTAATTTTTTTGTGTTGACAGTAAAGCAAGGAACTTTTACATTCAAGAAACCTTTCTACACGTAGGGCAATATCGATTTCTTTACTATTATGTTCCTAATAAGCGTCTCCCCACTTAATGTTTTGTCGAAAAATTTTTCAACCCCCTGCTCTTATTAGGGTCCCCCTTATTACTAAATTTTCGATTTTTCTAAGAGAAACCTGCAGAAAGTTGGTGCTTTTGTTGTATTACACAAATAATGAATGAAATATGTTTGGCAAAATTTCGATAACTGTTTACTTGCAGTGATGCTAATCGAGGCTTCTTGCATTTGTGCTCGTTGTTGCACAGTGAGCCCAAACTTCCGACCTTCCCGCTTATTTCCTTTTTAGGTATTTTCCAGCCCCCCTGCTTATAAGGACCCCCCACTTATTCGAGACCTAAGATTAGTGTATTACCTTAGGAGTTATATTTAAGGGGGATGAACAATATTGGAAAGCATCCTGTATCACGCCTTATTAATCAATATTCTTGTTAAGCGTGGATGCCACGTGATTACTAGGAGCTTCGTAACATTTAGTAATAACGGGTACCTGATATTTATAGATTTTGTAACATGACATGTGACGAGTTTGAAGTTATCATTAACTTCTTGCACCAAGTCGGTAAATGTGGTCATATTCACTATTTCATGTACAAATTTTTTGCATAGAAAATGTTTACAGATCATCACAAGGCTCAAATTCCAAAAGTCAATTTCTTTGCTTGCCAGAAATCGATATAAATTCATTCTTACAAAATGTTAACGATGGGATTTAGATTCGAGTGTAGGGACAGGTAATTATTTATAAAGGAGATGATACCGGTGAGAGGCAGTTTGTGATTGCAAGATTTTTCCTAACCATGTTTCTACAATATTAAAAAATTCAGTACCCAGCCATTTAAAAGGACACAATTCAGCTTATCCAACCCTTTGAGAAAGATTTGAATAATCGTCATGATTTCAAAGAAAAACAATGTGACAAAAGAAATTTTTTGGTCTGGATAATATATTATAAAGCAACATATGACATTTTTGCCCACTCCTTTGCCTTGTCTAATTTCTTGTTACCAAACCTTTCTTCACCTAAAAATTTTTCTTTACCCAGCCATTTTATTTTTGGCCCCAATCCCGGTTAAAAGTTATAAGTAATGACCGGACCCTTAAAAGATAGAAAAAACAGTAACCCGCTTTAGCCTTTTTTATTCAGTAAGAGAACCTTAAGAAAGTTTCAGTCAAAATTTCGAAAAAGTTAGGAAAATTGAGACTCAGGAATGTAAGGAAAGCACTGTTTAAACTGTTTGAGCAGCATCTTCATTTGCATAAACTTCTTTCTGTTTGCGTAGGACATTGTTGCACAACACAAGTTCTTGAAAGTTGAAATTATGCCAAACAAGGATCACGAAAGAAGAAGCCTGAAATACCTTATCAGAGATCTTCATGTAAGTTTTTCCTTGCATGAGCATCTTTTATCTTTAATATTTTCAGTTTGAGAGTTTTTCTTTCTAATAATTCCTGTGATATTTACTATTTATTTCATGGCGATTCGGAGCAAAACGATTTGTTGATGACCCCCTTCTCCAATGTTTAAATTGATAGTAGAACATTTGAAAAGAAAGTTGTATTTTAATTTCAANAAGAAGTATTTATTTGTTACGAACGTAAAGTAATCTTTGTGCCCTAACAGTTTGCTTTTAATGCGGTTTTTTCATTCTCTTATTATTCCTTCAATAGTTTTTTCTTTATTTTTCTATTTTCAAATCAAGATACGCGTCCGTTTTAGTGCTATATATAGTACAATAGACGTTCATTCTATTTTATTAATTAATAAAAGATACTATCATATGTAGTTAGAAGAATATTTGTTGACGGTTATTTAAATATGATCATGCTTGGCAAAGATGTTTTATTTGCTTTGCCATAGGCAATGTACGATCCAAAAGTCAAATTCCTTGACGTTGCTGATGGACTCCATCCAAGGGTTGCCGATGAGGTAAATTTACATGATCTTAGTAATTTTATACCACCTTCCTTTGTATATTTCATTTCCTTCTTTAATTATTATTTAATCACTTCTATCATTTTACTGCTGATAATACAAAATATGATTGTTTTTGCATTTATTTGTACTGATCATGAGGTGTTTATGGCTCTGCATTTGCATGAAAGCTATTTTGAAATATTTGACCATGTGTTTGCAATTTCACCCAGCAGAAAGTAATCCTTGATCGGATACCTGGTCAAATTATCAAAATGTATGCCTCATTGTAGTAAGAAATGTTTGATAGTAGCCACAGCTGATGTAACATCTCTGGCTGTATGTTCGGCTACTTTATATTTAATAAATCTTTCTTCCGTTGATAATTTTCATAATTAATGTCAGGATTCTCCTTTATATTTCGCATCAAAGGTTTTTCTGTTCTTTCACTGAACTGCCCCTCTCTGAAGAGAACAATTGTTGCGACTGGATATCAACAATTTGATTTTTCTGTGAAAAGTTGTTTCATGTGTTAGATGTTCAATTCAAAAACTCAGCTGCCATCTTAAATTCTTGTTTAAGCTTTGGGTCGAGTTACTACTCTCTGTGGAGGAGAGAACAAAAGCACTGAACATTGAATACACCAGGTAATTTGAAAACAACATTTTATACACGGTTTTGTTGTCAAAATTATCTACTTTAAGTTGTGGTAATGATTGATAATATCACCTAGAAGTTACTTTTGAATAATAGCTAGCAAGTCTCTTTGAATAACAGCTTCTCTAGGGAAAACGATGTACTTGCTTAGGAAGTTGTTCGTTGTTGACCGAAGTGACAAACAGAATGGTTTTCTTACTGCACCAAAAGACATACTTGACGGTAAATGTTGAGCCATTGTTTTGTTCGTTTTTATATATAGTATTAGGGCAATTTTCACGTGACGCACGTGACATCCATAGTGCAAAATTTGAGATAAAATGGCTAAAACGCTAATGAAAACATCCGAAAATAACTCAAAAATGTGTGTGTCATGAAATTGAATGCATGGAGCTTAAATATTTACAAAATAGCTCTGCATCCAACAAGCCTACTTCTAGCAGAAGTCTTTAAAGTTGCGTCACGTACGTGACACCGTACAAATTACATTATCCCAGTAATATTTGTTTCTTGAAATTTCTCTTAATAGATGAAGTTTCACAGCAACTTGAATAATTTAGTTAATTTCTTAATTTTCTGGAAAATTTGGTAAAATGTCTCTTGACGTACGTGACAATATACATGGCGGGTGCAGTTTGAAAACAATCTCAATCAAATAAAGAATTTTAAATTTCAAAAAGCATTCGCCAATTGTAATGTTAACTTCGAAAACATTTTATTGTCATCAATGCTCTGTGCTGATTTCATCCATTTTGTGCCCCTAGCTAGAGAATTGTTTTACACTCCTGGCTGACATTTTGTGGGAATAGCCCATCAAAGGAAAATAGATCTACCGCCATGATGTGAAGATAGACCCAGGTTGCCGAATTGATTATTTATTTAGTTGGTATTCATATTGAAGCTGTGCGACTATTTACTTTGGCAATGTTATTTTAACAAAACTTTATTCCAAACTTCGGCACAGTAAACCAGGTTTAATATCATAGTATGCAGAAATAATTAGCAGGAATACAGGCTAGTAGGCTTTCGAAATTTGCTGCGATTTTTTCTCATCCCTGAAGTACCTTCATACGCAAAATTTTAATAAAATGCGAAGTCACCCAGCATTTCCCATGCCTATAGAAAATCAAAATGGAAATTTCTCAAATACAGCGACCAGTTAATTTAATTGTGGTCGTTTAGAATGGCAAAACAACTGTAATTTTGTGGTTTGTTTATCTAAATTTCCCCAATTACTGTGAGATATGATTTTGCTTTGTGGGTTCGTTTCTCAGTGGTTGCTCAGGGCACATTATCAGCAACCATCGAAATCGAAGGCAGCTCAGACTTGCAAAACAAAATCGAATCACATGCAGGGTAACGTCTGGAGAAATTCTAAATTAGTTCTCTGGCTGTTTTCTATTCTCCTATTCTCAGCAACCGTCACGTCACATCGGCACAATTCTCCAAGTTTGGTAGTTTGAGACACAGGTATCATGATGTCTCTGTAGACATAAGAGATGATTTTTTCAGCACTCCATGTTTTGTTTAAACTGTTTTAATGCATTTGCGCAAGTGTTTCCTATCATAGTAGCTGTCAAAATGTGTCCCTCGTGAATGCCCATAGAAGCATTCTTACCTAATGAAGCTTTTTGTTTGCTTCTCAAAGTAAGAATGGTTTGCAAATTTTGTATTGTTCCTTTTTCTACCAACTTGGAAGTTGAATTACAACACAATTCTTATTCAGTCTTTTGTACCAACCAAAATAGGAGATTACACAAGATCATATGTTACCCATTCGCTCTTTGATGTTCACGTACATTCCTAGTAATTTTGTATCATTGGTCATGAAGTAATAAAATGAGAAGTCTGTTGAAATCATCACTAAATCTTCCCGGAGTATAAAGTGATAGATATAGAAATAATATCTATCTAGTATTAACAGAATTTTATTTCAAATTTTTGCCAAGTAGCTTGTACAAAAATTCTACTTTTATTTTTTTGTGCTTCTTGAGTTGCAATGAAGAAAAATGAAATGATTCAATGGAACATGAAAATCTCCACTCCCAGGTCCTGAATATACCCCCTCTGCTTATTTTCAGGAGAAAAATGTGAAAAAGGTTAATTACTGAGTTTAAATTTTCTTTCCAAGATGTGTATGAAGTGCCGTAATGAGTTAGAAATGACTTCAAGGTTGAGGCTGAATCTAGGGGAGGTCTCATTAAATGTACATGTCCTGAGGTCTACCACACGGCGAACAAAAGTGAAAGAATATCGAATAGGGAAAATACTCTTAAAATATTTTGCTTCAAATGTAACTAGAGATGGAATGAAAGATGGGAAGGTCGCTAGGACAGTCGTTCGCATGAAATGTTAGCACAAATGAGCGACCAATAGCTGGGTTTTTTGTTTTCGTTGCTTTTGACCTGTATATACTTATACCTGATAGTCCACATGGATGCTTATTCAAAGGTGGGGGCTTATTTGTTAGAAAGCAGTTTGGGGGTAGGGGCATATTCCGGGGGATGGGGGGCTCAATACAAACGGGAATATGAAGTGACAAGAATTTCTGATTGTGATCTCCAGAGGTTCTTTTTAGAGACACTTGTGGCTCTCTTACTTTCTTCAATAATGAGAAATTTTCTATTGCTTTACCCCCTACTTTTTATGCCTATGGAATTGTGACATGTTTTGCTGTTACTTTTCGTCACTTGTTCATAGAAATGGCAACAGCCAGCCGTGCTTTTTCCGATCTAGATACCCAAGCTTACGTTNTGGATACCACTTTGTCCAACAAAATTATTATCAGTACATAGTTGGGACATATCAGACATTCTTATTCATTTCCGAATGAAAACATCTTCAATCAAAGTTGGTATTGTTTCTTTGGCAGCATTCTTCAATTGTATTTCGGATGCTACTTCCGTTCTTTTGATTGCTATTGTATTTATTTCATTTATATTTTCAATGAATTTACATTTCTTATCAATCTTGTTCATCGTACTGAGATGCTCATATTCATTCTTATTGACATCTGTTGTATGAGACCAACGAAGAAAAACACAGTTTTTGTAAGAATATAATCTTTAAGTTTATTTAGGCTCAAATTTTAACAGGCATCGAATCATTTCACGCGACTTTCAATTGAATTTCTTCTGGCGCTCATGAACTTATAAATGATCTCATGTTCACAATTCAAAAAACTTAAGAAAATTAGGGCTTGGAAAAAATTCGTTAGTCGTATAAAAGTACTTTGTTGTAAGTAAATTGCTATTTGTCGTGTTTAACATCCTAAAGTTTAAAGCAAAGCATAGTTTTGCAACAAATATTTCACNCTCTCGCTATTTCGAACTTCTACTGTACCTTTTGCTTCGGTGGTCCTCACTACCCAAAAATGCATTACAGTTAAGTACGTTCGCGATGCAAAAGTGCTTTATTCGTAATTACATATTCAAAATATACCGTATGACATTTATTTTGAATTTTTCTACTTCAAGGACCGCACGGCAGAGTAAAGCGATATACACGTTGTTTTTATAAGAAACCAGTTGCTAAGCAACCTAGTGCTAGACAGCCTAAAAGTTAAGAAGCTTTTGGAACTGATAGGAGAGAGCTAAGAAAAGTTGACAAATGGCACATTGAGAAATCGTTACATGGTTCAATGTAACCTTTACCAAAACAATGTGAAAATGATATTATTTTAGAATTTAACTCATATTGACACATTTTGTTTGTTATAGGACAAATAGTTTGCTACATTCACGTTCTGCGTACGCTTTCACAGTAATTTATTTCGCTAAATTAAGAAACTGTTAAGAAATTTTTAGAACTAGGCCTTGAGCTACGTTTCTTATAAAGAACGTGTACTTAATGTCGTCATAGAGGATTCCCCCTGGTGTAAACGGGTTAGGCATTAAGCACTTTGACGATATGCCGCTTTGATTTGGCATAGCATCGATAAAGTAGGAAAATGAATGCGATGTTAGGGCCTTTGGAATCGCACAACACGTTGCTTTCTAAAGGTAGCTTATGCGTGGCAGTGTTTTCAGTTCTCTGAAGTGTAATCTCATTGGTGTGTCTATGGTAACGGGCGTACACAAAGTGAAACAAAGTACTGGAGAGGAATCACGTTAGTTAAGGTTGAGTTGCTTCATCCTTTATGTGTTTGCAACGACATGAAACATTTGCGTAACACCAAATGAACAGTTCAAGTCCATCTAATGACTTGAACCACACAGAAGACAAATATCATGGATTGGTAAGCCAACAGCTGCTAAGGTGATGTTAGGTAGACGAAGTGTTCATTACAGGAAGTGAAATCAAATGATGTGAAGTAAGTTTTGTTGGTCTGGTGTGGTTGGTTTACATGAGACAGTCAATTGAGCTTGTACGCAGTATTACATAGTCATAATTTTCTCTTGTGTTCAAAGTGAAAGGAATTGTGCATCTTATTCGAGTTTGGTGATTGGAGACAGGAACTCTCATGTAGACATTTGAGAAATCGGAGTTTGGGTCAGACATTTGCAGGAAAAGTTTCACAACCTTTCCTTTTGCTGGACCTAATGTAGAAGTATTTGTCAAGATTTCCAAGCAGTTTCTCGCTGAAGGCATACACCATTGCTTGTACACTGTTGTGTAAAAGTCATTAGGTGGTTTGTGTACTTGTTACTTTGTATGTACTGACTTGTTGTGCCAATAAAGATTTTCAAGTTACTGGGAACCCTCGCAAGTACATAAAGTTTTTGATTTCCACGATCTTTAAAAATCCAGGACGGGAACAGCACTGATTATTCATTGCGCAGCCTTTTGAAGTAGAAGATAGGAAAAACCAGGGTTTATCATAGCCTGGATGAGCTAATTTGATGTATCGTGGTTGCTCTAAATAATCTGTAAGCTGCTTCTTGCTTGTGGAAGATGATGGATCTAAGCAAAGAAGGAGACGAACTTTCAAGGAAGTTAATGGAAACATTTAGATCTTTTGTCATAGAGACAATTACACAAGAAAGAATTGGAGAGAATGTGAAAAGTGTGCCGAAGTTAGAAAATGGGATTCAAGGAGATATTTCTTATGACCTTGTAAAAATAATGAAAGATCTATTTGTTGTCAATCCATCTTATGTACGAACTGAACCGGCGGCTATTGGTGTGGAGGATAAACAACCGCAACAAGAGATTAAACCTTTGGAGCAATCAGAAAACATTCAAGGTGAGCTTTTCTTTACCGACAAAAACAGAAAGCGTAGTTCAAAATTCGAATGCGCTGAAGTTGGTAAGCTGATGCTAATTGAGAAAGGCATCGCCTTTGATGATGGAAGTTGTGATAATGAGGAGCAAGTTTTTGAAGATTTTGCGCAGAGCAAGGCATTAGCTAATACCAAAGAATTTGATTGTAGGCCTCAATTTGGAAATAGTCTAGTTCAAAGCTTTAATTGGAATAAGGATGATACAGTGCCAATGGATGGTCGTAGCAAGAATCATGAAAATGTTGATGAAGGTGGAAGTGAAGGTGGGAACAATCTTTTTGATTCTGCTGATTCTGGAGTGTTTGAGAACATGGGTGGGCTACATCCTGCACCCTATGAGGCAGAATTCGCTCCCAGGAGTGAAAAGATACCGAAGAAGTTAGCTATGTATTCGGAGGGACAAAACCATAACAGAGAGTCACTTAATAGCAGAGAAAACAGTACAGGAAAATTATATAGCTGTAAAGGAAGTTCATGTGAGTCTCTGTCAGGTAGTATATCAGTTACTCCAGGCGGAGAACGAAAGCATTCTTGCAGCAGAATTCCTATTTTTACAAAAAGCAGACGCCGTAGCGTAGCAGCCAAAAAGCCAAGCGAACAAAGCTGGATGAAATCCTTGCAAGAAAGTATTGAAAGATTCAGAGAGTATGATTTTGGATCGACTCCCAGCAAATCAAAACTTGGGACATATGATCGGTCAAAAAGCCTAGAGCTCAATGGTAGGTTGGGCACAACTAGTGAAAATACCAAGCGAACGAGACTTAAGTCAGCGCAAAGCATGATGAGTTTAAATCAAATATCGTCTCGATTTGAAGATTCCAGCTCATTTTGGAAGCAAAGAACATCATTAGAGAAGAATTATTCAAGGTACTTGGAAGATGAGAAGCAAGTTTTAAAGGATGTTAAATGCGATATAGAGTACGAACAAGCAAGTGACTTGGCGAGAAGACGCCTCAACGAAGCAAAACGTAGAAAATCGCGTTCTTTATTTGATCTCTCTACAATAAGTGAGTCGATGTTCCATGATTTTATTTCGCCTGAAATTCGAAAGTACAAGGGTGATTTGAAAGGTACGGGGTTCAGTAGGCCATCAAAGTTTTCATGCGCATCAAAAGACCTGAACAATAATGTATCTGTGGAAACTGACCTCTTTATACGAAAGTCAAAAATTCCAGTTTTCATTGGATATGTTTGACTCTGTTCTACGGTTGACTTACCTAGATTTAGGCCTGTTTGTTGACGTTTTCAGATATTGGTTGTTTGTATTTATCGTTGGTTAGTGAATAGTTCTTATTTGATTTGTATGTTAGATTTCAAATTTTTTGGCAATTTGGATGCAATTTTTTAGGGCACCATTGATGCAGTTTTTAGGCAATGGGATTGGAATTTGCTTAGCAATATGGATGCGATTTGCTATGCAATATAGATGCAATTTGTAAGGCAACATCGCTTTGCAATAGTAAAGGAAAATTAATTATATGCTTCAGAATATTGGTAGGGTGAAATGTTACTTAGAAAATCTGTGGTATGCGGGAAGTTTACAAAATGAACAGTTTTCTAACTTGGATTTTGTATTATACTGTTGTTTTCTTAAAACAACAATTTATAAGAACACAAGCCTGATATCTGTTGGAAAAGTAAGACAAAATCAAGAACAAGGCCGAGCCTGAAGCCTTGTCGTGAAATGTATTTTTGGTACATGATACAAAGCTGTCCATTAACAAATGGACATGAAATGTCCTTTCCTTATTAACTTGAGGAGAATTGATAACTATGACATTTTTTGTCTTTGATTTTCGCAAATTAGTTGCTCCTAGCGAAACTAGATACTGTGCCAACATTGTCTATCTATAATTTTTTTATAATATTTTTTCAATAAGAATCATTAATATGCAGAAGAGACCATCTTGGTTGTAACAGTTAGCTCTCAATCAATCAAAGCATCCGATGTTGTCTTGTATATTGTCTTTCTATATAATTCTAAATGGCCCACACGCTACAAATTTCAGAGCAATTGATCAACCAGCCTGAACCTCAAATTTACAGGTTCTTATAAAATAAATATGTAATTTACGTTTTGACCTATGCATCCACGGGTCCTTACTACAATTGGTAGCTCACCACCTTGCCACATTGTTGAAAGTCTTAAGCCTTACTTTTGGACATGAAAAGTGATAGGCTACATGCCTTTGTTATAAGAAACCTAGAGTTTCTTGATTTAGCGAACTAAATTGCTGGGAAAGCGTATGCAGAACATAAGTGTAGCAAACTATTTGCCCTATTACAAACAAAATGCGTCAGTGCTAGCTAAAATTTTCAGCAATGCCATGTTCATACTGTTTTTGTTTAGATTTACGTTGAACCAGGCTATTTGTCGAAAGTTTCCTAGGTCTTTCCTTGTAGNGCTCTAAAAGTTTCTTAAATTTTAGGCTGTCAAGTACTATGTTGCTTATAAAATGGTTTCTTTTGAAAAAGACGTGTACTGAATTTTTTTGATTATAAACCGCGGGTTATATTTATTTCTTGGTACATTTTTCTGTATTCTACTTTGAAGGGCAGTTTTTGTCTGACGCCTTTTGTTAACTAGAAGTGCTGTTGAAATGCCATGTGTGTTGAACTCAGATGTTTAAGTGTCTCAAATAACCTTTTCACCTTTAAGTAACCAGTTTTAAGCAAAGTATCTTGATAATGTTCACCATATTGGGTTTCAAACGTGCTGCAAAAGCTCTTTGCTATATAAGGTTAACGCTCTTAGATGAAAGTTTTGCGTTGATAGTTTCCTAGTACCAGTCATATAATATATGGTTAGCACTATCAACTGAGAGCTTTTGCAGCATGGATGAAACCCAATATGATTGATATTATTGCTCTCTTTATAGAGTTAAGGTTTTTGGTTGCTTTCATTTGTAACAGAATGGGATATTTAATCCCCTTTCAAAAAAGATTTTGTTCATTGAATATGTCTTTATATCATCTTTTGTTGTACCCTCTGTTTGTTGCCAACTACTCCTTTGTAGCATGGTGTCATGCTTCATGCAATATCGTGAATGTTGTAATAAATGCCTAATCTTTATTAAGCTTCCATGTCCAATAAACGCCCTCTAAAGAGTAGAGTACAGCATAGATTGGCGGAATGAATAAGGAATCCAAAGCTTGAGGAGATGCGAATTGATGTTGAGAAGTAAATAAACGCCCTGGACATTTGTTAGAGCTTTTACTGTTCACGTCAATTATGTTTTGAGAAGCAATTAGGGAGAAGAAAATATTATTAAGTTTAAATAGTATTTCCGTTTTGTGATCCAAGGCCCATTCAAGACATGCATATTTCGGAACACTTTTTATTTAATTGTTATGAACGGTAGATGAAAATATTGCAAATAGTTTAAATAATAGTAGATCAAAATGTTGCAATCATGAAGCATCAAGGGTATATAATAGTTGTAGTTTTAGCACACTTTTTTATATTTCATTGCCTGGAGTGCAAGATGAGTTTAGTTCGAATGTTCTTTGGTTAGAAAATCGATTATTGAACGTTAATTCGTATTCTTCATTTTAATCTTCGGAGCCCATGTGTTCTCCTGTTGTTCACAAACATCTTATGATAAGATGTTGAGACTGACAAGAAGTCGTTAGTGGCAGATTATTTATCGATGATCTCGTTCTCGATAAAGTTTATATCCTGGAATTGTTATTGACATTTTGATTTGCCTTAAGATTTTTGAGAGCAAGGAAAAGCTCAGGATGTATTTCTTAAATTTTTAAAAGGAATTTTTGAAAAATATCATGATTTTCATTCCAAAATTCCGTTTTCTTTACTCAAAAGATGCCCTTTGACTTTCTGAAATTTATTATTCTTTAGGACCAATGCCTATTACAGTTTCCTAACGGAGGCTTTTGTGAAATTCTTTTAATACTGTTATCTAAAATCAGTTCTGTAATCAGATTATTTGAACAGTATTTTGAAGTAGATTGCCATTGTCGATAGAAGTGGAAGACACAGAGCCAATGAAAAAGCCTCATCTATCCATTTGCAAAGTATTTAAATGAAATTTGCTTCTTTTTTAGACTCCAGCACTTGCAGAGAGTGGCAGAAAAGACAGAGAAAGAGGTATTGAACCTGTTCGGATAGTTTTTGTTGACATTGATATTTTCCCTTCATGCAGACAGATTATACCACCTCTCACTATCTGCTTCTTGATGATGACGCGACTACATTTCTTAGTCTTTATTAGCAGCAACGCTAAATTTTGCACCTTGATAGTCTTACTGCTAATTTTATGCTTCTTCAATAATATCACTGTCTCTGGGTCTTGAGTGATATCAGTGCTAAATTTCTGGTTCTTTAATGACACCAGTTCTACTTTTCTGGATCTTAATGATGCCACTGTTATTTTTCTGGGTCTTTCTTAATACCGGTGCTAAGTTTCTGGTTCTTCTATTTTTGTGTTTCTGGGTATTGAGTGATATCAGTGCTAAATTTCTGGTTCTTTAATGTTACCAGTGCTACCTGTGCTAAGTTTCTTGTTTTTTAATGATACAATTGTTTAGAGAAACAAAGCACTTTGTTTCTAGAACTTTCCTATTATATTTTGTTCTGTTTTAATCATCATCATCATCATCGTCATCATCATCATCATCATCATCATCATCATCATCATCATCATCATCATCATCATCATCATCATCATCATCATCATCATCATCATCATCATCATCATCACTTTATTTAGCATAGGCATGCGTACAAAAGGGATAGCTAAATTACAGCAGGTTTAAGCCTACTTTACAATATTGGTATAAATGCAAACTTATAGTTAAAAAGAATTTGATTTCGTGGTAAATTGGTGTCGCCTCTTTTGTACCATTTTGTTTTAAGATGAATCTGTTTCGGTGGCTCTTTGCCTAGTTTTGCAATTTCATATTCAAATTTGACGTTGTTACAAAGCGTTTTGTCTTTTATTTTGGTCATAGGCTGGCGCATTAGAGAGAGCTTTGGAGAAAATTGATGAAGAAGCAAACTTGGTAATTATGGAAGTAAAATTTAAACTTTCTGAGTAAGACGAGACAGCAATTTATGGATTGTGAAGGAGAGCCTTTCTGGTAGAACTCGCTCCATTCCCTTTACTGTTTTCATGTACCTTATTTGGCAACGCTTTTTCGCTACTTTCCCCAGCATCACATCTATTCACTTAAAATTATTTGATTTAGATCGAAAGCAAGGCGGAGGAGCTTGGCCAAGGAGAAGTAAGGAGAAGGCACATTCAGCTTGATAAAGCTCTTATGGTACGTTGATTTTCAACTTTTGTCAAGACACTTTGTGTGATGCACAGACGTTGCTCGTCATTTTTTCTGTCGAAAGGTTTCTAAGCATGACCTTAGTACATTAGAAAATTGCATTAAAGTATATGAACCTATTTTGAATTGTGTATACCTTAAAAGTAGAGAATTTTGAAAACCAACAACATTGTATGGACTCTCTCATTTTCTTATCAAGAACTAATAGCACTGGTTGATTTTAGTTAGTCTGCGTGTTGTTTTCAATTCCCCAGAAGTTCTTGAGAAGTCATTTGTTGATGTTGTGGTCTCTTTCAAGTTTATCTTTATTTATTATTTATTTAGGCATATGTTTATTTATGTTTATTATTGAAAGCAGGTATAGCTTCATTTTAAAATTGAGGCCCAAAATGACGAAAAAAGAGTCATGAATTTTGACGCTGTCCAGTATAACACTACCATTTTAATTGACGTTGTCCGTTATGACAACACTGTGAACCATTCTGGAAACTTATACAGACTAACTTTGTTTATTTACGTAAGTGCCTTATTTAGAGAGGTCTTGGCGACTAACAGTGGTCTTGGAAATTCAAATGTTGGTCTTGGAAAAAGAAATTAGTAGGAAGAATTGGGACACCTTGATAAGTTTCTTGTTCACAAGAGTTCTTCGATAGGTTTCTTGTCCAAAACCTAATGAAGTCTACCATAGTCGATTTTCCGAGAAACTTGAGCTAGACGAATATATAATGAGAAGGCATTCCCTACGCTCTCCAAACGTCTGAAGGGCGTGGTTAGCATAAATTTTCTGGAGGCTTCTTCCCCTGATCCCTATTCTCTTTTTCTCTTAATTTTCAGGTTATTTGTCCTATAAATTTCACTTTTGCACGCATAATTGCGTATGACTTAGCCAACCATTTTATAATTGGCCCCGGTTGCTGATCAACAGAATTCTGAGAAAAATTTTCAGCATAGGATCAGGATGGGATACACCCTGGGGCTCGCAGAAACAGTAGTGCTGGAAAATCATGTTGAATTAGGCAATGATTTACATGTAGTCCATACAAGTTCATTCTGCTCTATTTGATGTACTGATGGTAGATTCCAGATTGGGTTTGAAACATCTAAAAATAATAGCGTCACGAGGAAAAAATTCAATGAAAATAGTAATGCCAGGGCTTATGTCTTTCCTAAAGCGACTTCAGTGTAGTGGTAAATTGTGCATAACTTAGCATCAGGGCTGGAAAGCTGTAAGCGTTTGTTGTCACCAATTACATATGCTAATTAAGGTATTGTGTTTTCTTCAGGTGTTTGAACCAACTGTCAAATCTCTACTTGCAAATGTTGAAATCCTTCTAAGTGGTAAATATGATGAGGCTGAGGAGATTCAAATAAGGTTGGTATTTTTGCTCTCATTTATTATTTGCAGTTATTTATTCAGATTTCATTACGACACTTGTTGTATTTAATATGAAGGTTTGGTGTAAGTTGTTGCCATTGATTGATTGCTTATTAGCGTAATTCTTTTGCTTATATGTGCTTGAAGATCCATTCCATCATTCTTATAAGATGAAACATTCAAAATAATACTTTCATTTCAGGGTAAAAAACATAGCCAGTCGTTGGCAGGTACTGAAGCTGCGCATTACAACGATAATTGAGAAGGAGCAGAAAGTTGAATTAAAGAAGTCACGCTTAAGTGGACATCAGATCTTAGTCACACGTGA
>OLMO02000252.1:8347392-8362774 GCA_900291935.2 Cassiopea xamachana
ATTAACGGTTGCGAAACGTACAATAGCAAACTACTAGTAACTTTCTTGGAGCGAAAACTCATTAAAAACAATCTGTCATTTACTAAGGCCTCTTGATCGCATATTTACACCCTCTTTGTGGTACGGTGCAAATATTCGACCGGCCATAGCCGTTCACACAGGGCCGATCGCGAACTTGACCAGCCTAGTTCCAAAGAAGGTCGCTTTCCTAAGCGGCCGAATATTTGCACGCCTAAGTGACCTAATTTGAGGTCGGTTAGCCGGCCCCGTGTGAACGGTACGCCTAAGTGGCCAAATATTTGACCGACCAAATATTCGGTCGGCCCCGTGTAAACGCTGCCTATGATTACATTTTTGTTTACTGAAAAATGTCCTCCCTTTCTTTACTTTTTACTGATGATGGCTTAAATCAAGTCGAAACATCTTCTCACACCGGAAAAGGTTTAGTAATGAATAGTCTTTGTGCCACACTGAAATAGTCTTATATGGAATAGTCCCGTTTTTGGAATAGTCTCACGTTAATACCTGGTTATGTCGAATGAAATGTACTAGCATCATGTGGACTCCATTCGTCGTTGTCCTGATCCTAGCACAGTTGATTCTTTCGTAAACAGTGACGGTTCCTTGGGGTCGAGAGCAAAGAAAGCTAGGGAGTGTCTACTAAATAGTTGTTCTTAGCATATCTGCAGTGACGAATATAATGCTTCGTAATTCAAATTTAAATCTAACACCCCCTAGAATAAAAAAAAGATTTGGGAAAAACTCTTTGCATACAGGGGGTCTACAGTTTGGAGCTCACTACCAAATGACTGTAGAGCAGCTCATACTGTTCAAACTTTTAAAGTGAAGCTGAAAACCGTACTTGCTTAGCATCATTTATTTGTTCCCTATATTTGTCTTTAACTTTTGCTCTACTTTCATCTATCTTTTAAGTAGTACACTGCATTTATAACTAGTATTATTGTAATATGGCTTGCACTTGTATTTTAGCGTATATTTATATATTTTTTAAGGAGAACCCCTTGAAAACTAGCTATGCTGAAGGGCAACCGTCCTAAAACATTGAACAATTAAATGAATTGCTATCGGCAAATGCTCGGCTACTTTTTGAACGCTCATCGAATTCAGCGCCAATACACGATGATTTTTCTTGAAAAACCGCTACTGTTGGTAAGGGCCTGCTACCTTCATGGATTACTTCCCTTCGATTTCCCGCATGAATACCACCTGTGTTAAAACATTGCTTCTATGAGTTTCCACCGTACGTTCTCTTGGGTATGAATTTGCAGTGGACAATGCTTTAGTTCCATTTCTAAGTCCACAATGAGCTGTCATCTTGCTTATGGATCTATAGCATGCCTTCGCAACGAGGGGTGCACGCACCACTCGTGGGGCATTTCGTAATGCCAAGTGGTGCGCAGTATGTTCACTTAAGAAGAAACAGAAACTAGGAAACGAGTGATGTCAATAACTTTTTGGATAATAGTAACTGGGAGTGTTTTTGCCGAGCTCAAAGACTTACATCTATGGCACCACACTTGCATTTTCCTTTCTTATTGAAATGGAGGTACGTCAGGAGGCAGGTATTGCTTTTAGCTGTGTTGCTTCTTCCTTGCTAACATTGCCTACATGGTGCTTAGCAGATTTAGTTGAGAAGACCTGGTAGGATGCTACCTCTTGTTTTAAAGTATACACAGAGATCTCTGGTAGAACTGTCCGACATTTTCAGGATGGCATTCGTAACTGTTTATTAACGGATATGTCCTGAACATGTAAAATTTGCAGCATTCAACTAGGTCCATGAATAATAATTAGTCTAACCTTTTTTGAAACTAGGTGTTACTGGAGAATAATGAATTTGGTTATGACTTACCTACAAATGAAACGTTTTTGGAGGACAATGACCAACTTCATAAGGAGATTCATCAGTTCCAGCAGGAGGTTGACAAAACATGCACAATCGAGGTATCAAATCTCTGTTAACTCATCGGAATAAGCTATTTTCCTTTAATGCAATGTACAATTAACAAATTCCATTGTTAGCAAATTATTTCTTACACCAGATAAATTTCAACATCACGTTCCGTGGTTGCGATATGTACAATGTCTATCATAGTCTGCAGCATTCCCCCCCATTGAGATTTCATGTGATGTCTTTTTACATTCATTAATACCTTTCAGCTAATGTATTGTATAAAACCAGAAGGGGAGCTGACACTCCCTTTAATACTTTAGACAAAATTAGTAAGTCGGAACGCCCTAGAAATGTATGGGTTTTCCAAATTCCTTTTGCAGGATGTTTAAGCAACTTGATTTCTCTCGAATACTTGGGTGAACAATCGTTGTCAATTGACTCCCAGAGCCTTGAATGCTTGCATACGTCATTGACCTGTATTGCTTTTATGCATAAACTAGATGTATTCAACTAATTCAGGGGTTGACATCTCACATCTCCAAAACCGCATGCGGCTCTTTCCCCTTATCATACCGCTCCTTAGCTTCCAAATCTGTAATCACGTTTCAGCTTCATGACATACATATTTCATGATTTTGATGCACACCACATATTTAGCTCATTTTGGCCTATGGTGCAAGTAAATTTGGAAATTTATGTTTGCAGGGTATGAGTAGATGACGATCCCATTAGAAAATAGGGGCACCTTTGCTTTTGCTTCGGATATGCAGTGAAAAATTTCTAGACGTCTGGTTTACATGAATGTGCACTTCAAGTGAGAAATTGGATTTTGATCAATAGGCAGCTTCTGGGTTTTGGTCAATTGTCAGCTTCTAGATTGTGATCAATTGGCAGCTTCTAGTTGTCACAAGTAGTGACGAATCATGAATTGAGTGACAGGCAATCTATTGATGTTTTAGTAGATCTCCTATCTTGCATAAGGCCATTTTCCAGCGTTATGGAGGATGTAATTCTAAAACTTTTCCTAGGGACAAACCCCCAGATACCTATTTCTCTCCACTATCTCTATAGAAGAATATACTGCTGCAGAGTTTTTGAGCCATTGGTGTATTCGTGTAGCTCTTTGGCGTACATGAGTTTCCCCCATTCCACATTGGCTAGCTTGGAAACATGAATTATAATTATAGTTTACTACCTATATTTGTAGGGGTTTTTCCAGTTACTGGTTTAAATCTAGCTCTCAGCCATTGCGGCACCCTGTGTCTTCTTTTCAGCGTAAATTTGGTTAAAATGGCACTTTGAACATTATGAATTGCCGACCCCTGATGAACTAGTTTGAATTCTTGTTGTCGTGCTGAAACATTATATGACTTAAAAAGTCTTTTTCACTTACAAATTCGCAATCTTCCATTCTATCTGCACAGTTTCCTAACCCACCCCAAGAAATCACTGTTAAAATTGGAGTGGTCCGTGAAGCGTACGCAGTTTTAATGGTAAGTAAATCTCACTCAGTGCTTTATAGAGTAAGTAAACGCTGCTGTGCTGTGTTAATTTTATGCATTGTGGCCCTGTATTGCTATGTTATGAGCCTGCTGTTTAGGGTTTTGTAGTTGTTTAAGATGGCCACGTAGGTCAGAATTTCGCCATAGGTATCCAATCATATTACCGTATCAATCATCAAGTACTTTATCAATACTTCTGATATTTTGATCTAACCGAAATGTACGTGAGTGATACTGATATTATTAACACTATGCTAGTATCTAAATTATTAATATCAAATAGTATCAAGTGTTAGAATCACATTAGTATTGAGACTAGTAAGTAGCATGACACATTACTTTGAAGTTCTTATGACATACATTGCACATTATTATATAAGAATATAGTATTTAAGAGACTTGAGGCTCAACCTCACTGAAATCAGGAATAAGTTAGGAATACTACAACGGTTTAAAAAGTCGTAATTTTTTGTTTTTTTGAGTGCTGTTTAAATTAAGTTGTATAATGTAAGTACAAAATTTATTGTTCTTCTTTTATGCTTGTGATAAGGTAGCAATTTAGCCGAAAAATAGATTGTTTTCTTTAATTTTAAGGCAAACTTCGATTCTTTCGCCTAAAAGTATAAGAAGAATTTTAGATCCAGAATGAAATAGGATTCAAAATAGAAAACAAAGAATATTTTTTTTTCAGCAAAATCTTACGTATTTTGATTCAATTCAATATAGTATGATGCAATCTTGTAAATCCATGTTTAATTGTGGTAAGAACTGATCATGTTCTATCCGAGAATGTTTAGAAGTTGCAGGTATTTTTGATATATAATTCTGTTTCAGGACTTATGCATAAAGAGGAAGCGGAATCTTACATTTTTGGTTCACTTTATGAAAGAAGCCACGGAAGAGCTGCTTTGGATGAGCCAAAAAGAAGAGACAGAGGTTTCTAGAGATTGGTCAGACAATGATATTGAACTGAAGGAAATCGAAGAATATAGAAAGGCAACTGATTTTTTAGTTATTGTTAAAACTTTTAGCTTTTCTTTCCATTTCAATGCAAAATTTTGAAAAGGCTCCATTTTTACAGCTTCATAAGTAGTTGTTTGCAAGCGAGTTATCGTGGTTTTCTATAAAGAATGATGGATTTCCTGGCTATTATTTTAAGCATAGTTTGTGGAATGAGAACTTTGCCAGTAGAACAACTTACAGAATTAAGAAAAATGAAAAGTAGCTGGCGTGCTACCTTATTTTATTTAATGTGTTGTCTTCATACTGTTTTCGCAATTCAAAATAGTTGTACACAATAATCTTTATAACAGAGAAAAACAAATAATTGTTTTTTAATGTGAAATAGAGTGCTAGAATAGTTTACTAGGATTATCATGTAATGTGCATTGGAATTGTATAGTTTCAATAGCATTTTCTAATTGTCTGAAACAACGCTTCGAGTATTTACAGCGAGCGTTTCTTTTAAAGACAGGATGGCTGAATATCGAGTTTATTTTGAGACAGTACTAACGTCCAAATGTGCTGAGGTACGCTTGAGGGACACAATGAGACATGAGATTGGATCCCTTTTCTCTTTTTTTCAGGAATGGGATGAGGAATTCAAAGAACATGAATTGAATCTGAAAGCAATCAAACAGAAGGGGCAAGATTTAATGAATGACCAACACCCAGGGACTGCAGCAATAGCGGTACATTTTCCCATTTGTTTCGTTCTTGCTTTGTTTTCGTTTTTTTTCAATCTCAGTGGACCCCTGAGAACTGAAAAAGGTGTCCTACATTGTTGAAATCCACAGATTTATTGAAATAGTGTAACTTATTTTGGATTCCTAGATATTTTTCTCCAAATGTTCATATTATTGTTCACGAGTATGAAAGTTAAATGAATGTATAAGAGGTTAGAGGGTGAGAAATTCTAGGTAGTGAAACACATTTAGATGAATGATGAAATAGGAATTATTGATTCATGCAATGAGGTTGGAAGAAAAAGTTTGTTAAATATCTAATTAAGTGGATAAATAGATTGAACATTCAGTTTAGGAAAAGTAAGTCAATCAAGTAGCAAAATTGTCGATAGATGTGCGTTATATAGGCGAATGTTGAATACAAGGATTGAGTGAATTTGTGAAAGTAGTTCATAAGGACAGATATTTATTGTTTTATCGTTTTGCAAATAGCAACTATGAGATGTGTTAGTGTTTTGCAAGAATTGTCTTTTGCCTGAAGGCCTACATCGAAGTAATGGAAACTCAATGGGAATGGCTGCTGCAATTGAGAAACGCACTTGATAAACACATGAGACATGCGCAGATATACATTCAAGTAAACGTTCTGTTTATATTGCCCAGTGAATTTCACGTAGTACTGAATTATTCCTCACAGGCATCATCACCATCATTCATAATCATTATCGTCTTCTTCTTTCTCACTGTTACATCATCATTTATGGCACAATCATACTGATTTAAACGAACGTTTATAGCATTTTAGTTTGCTTTGCCGAGAGGTTTGCAAGCGTGGCATAGTGAATTCTGCCTCGTAATTTCCGAGTAGTGATAAGAGCAGCACTATTTCAGGGTTAGGCCCGTCAGCATTTCTAAGATTGATATCTGTATTCATTGGGTCGTTTGGTACGAGACCACTTAGCATTTGTAATATTTAGCACCGAATAGTAGGGAGCCCCCGATTGCAAATTTTGGAAAATTTCACCATCCATTTCCATTTATTAAACCCCCAAACTAAGCAGTTTTGAAGAAAATCCAACCCCACATTTTAGTCATACCCCCATCCCCAACTATAGATTCGAAGTTTTAAAAAGGATAAGTACATAAAATACATTGGGTGTGTGAACGTAAATCAATATTAACAAGTAAGGAAATCAAAACATACCATACAAGATAGCAACAAGTACAAGTGAACATTGGTGGAGATGTCTAAAAAGTAAGCAATAACTAATTGGCATAAACACTACTGGCATTAACTAATTGCAGTAATTTTAAAATGCTTGGGTCCCCATACCTTCTATTGAACATTGACTCCCCAACTATTAGCAGCCTCCCTGCTACAGTGATTATGGACAAACTGCACCCACTTCAATTTATTGGCAGCCCCCCTATTTATGTTTTTTTAGCAAAATGTCAACCCCCACGTTATTATACCCCCTACTATTCAGTGCCAAAGAGGATTGTTTTAGCGAAATAACTGTTAATCATATGGACAGGGTATTTGCGTATTGAATTGAATGCTATATATGAGTTATTGTTTAGAACTGATATGCTGTGTCTCACTATCTAATTAGCATAGCAATAATGTTTTTACTATTTGCAATCAAAACTAGTTTATTATGATTTTGCTTCAATTAAGTTTTACAACGAGTCACGCAAAGTTGAACAATGGCTTGCAGTTAGAGTCAATTTGTTGATGTCAATGTTGGAGGGTTTGGAGATCAATGAGGAATCAGTGTTGAAAGAGCTTGTGAACAAATTAAAGGTATGTAGAAATTTCGCCTAATGATTTTCACTTTGAAATTCTAGCAGCTTTTGGACATAGGGAACAGTTGCAGAGAATCCCAATTTCTCTTCTCGGTGGTTTGTAGAGAAACAGAATGAAGATAATTCACCCCAACTGTTTATACGCATGCGTCAACGCACCTCCTCAGACTTGGTTATACTTTGAACTACTTTTGTGCCACAGCAGAGGATGTTTTGTACTTTTGCAACAAGTAATAAGCTTTTAGTTAGCCTATCATGATTAGGTAGGAAAGTAGTTCAGCCAATGAAATTCAGCATTGGTTAAACTTTGATCCAGCAGCTTGAGGTCAGGAGATACGAGAGAATTTTTTGAAGGCTAATCCATATCTGTGTCTTTATACTGACTCGAAGTAGGTATGCATAATATCCATTGCATAAAAAACAAGATTCGAAGCCGTGTCTAAAAGGAGCATTAGTATATGGTTTAAAGCACTTTTAGTGGACATGTACTGCATATGCTCAAGAATCAACGTAACGTTGAACTGCATTCAATGATTGTGAAAAGCATCTTTTGCCACAAAATGAATAATTGAATGTAGTTTACAATGGTTTTCCTTTATCTTTTGTCAATATGGTAAAAACATGGAACACATTCTAAATCATAGGCTTTTGGAATTTATTCACCTGAGCGAAGAAAAAGTTTTCTACTAACTCAGATAATTCCATGTTAGCAAAAGAACCAGCATGGGCATTATTTCATTAGTTGCTAGGGACAGGTAGATTGTTCTATTTGTATATTTAATTCTTGAAGTATCTGTCGAGCTACCGTAATTTGTTCGAATATAAGTCGCACTCACTAAGCCATGCATAGACGCTAGAAACCTGGTTTCATGAACTACTGGTAGATTTGAACGGTGCCTTTTACGCATCCAATATTTCATCTGCATTTTCTGTTAAAGACAGGCGTCAGGAAAGGTAGCCTCTGATTATGAACCACGAAGACTTTCTTAAAATATTTAAATGCATCAGTTTGCAATTGAGTATGTACGGTGTTTCTGTGAGCAGAACCGCCATATTCGTGAAGTATGAAGTCAGAAAAAGGATAGAAAAGGTTATCTTCCATTGGTAGCATCAAATTATCTGGTTGTCTGTTTTTCCCTTTTTGTTATTTCAAGTTGTTGTGTTTCAATCCTCTATTATTTTTCCATTCAGCTGTTGCATGCGGGTAAGGGATGCTTTATAGAGAATTCCAGGAAACTTAGAGTTCTATGGCTCGTTTTTGGTATGCGCTATATTGTTGATTGTGTAGAGGCGAGTTACTGCTTTTCTGGTAAGGCGTTAAGAGGGCCTTCATTCCTAATAAATGGGGCCTCATTTAATGTCCACAATTGCTGGACTCACATTCATAGATTTTACTGGCCAATTTTTGCAGCCACAACGCCCTGCTGAGAAAGTTTAAGGCTTTGACCCTGTTGTGATTTGGAAGAATCGCAGGATAACGAGGCATGCTTCGCATTGGATAATAAGGCATGCCTCGTTTTGGATACTCAAGCATGCCTTTTATTGGGATGTCTCGTATTGGAGAAGTTGGATACTAAATCCCATGGATTTGAAGTACGCCGTTGTGGAGCCTCCTTATCACCTACCCAATGACAATATGATTATATCCGAGAATAAATACGAAGTGTGAGTCGCGGTTCCGCTTTTAACAGCTTTTATGCTTGGAGATTACCACCCAAGTTTTGCTTTAACCATTGCAAATGTCAGAGAAAGTCAGAGAAAGTCAGAGAAACTTGCAATGGCCAGGGGGAAATGGCAATTTTGTACTGTAGGCCAGGAAAAATATTAAATTTTTGATTATCACTGAAGCATGTGATTTTTTTGGTTTGCATTTAAAGTTCATCCTTTACTACATTTTGAAGTCTATCCTTTTCTATGTAATTTCTTTAATTTATAGCTTGATTACAATTCCTAGTCAAAGATATTGTTAATACAGAGCTAAAATAGTGGCTGTCAGCTTTTATGGGCTAAATATTAACTCCATAGGTCAGAGGAATGGATTGTTTTCCCGGGAAAAGTCAGGGAATAGGCTTGAAATAGGCTTGTCACGAAAAAGGTCAGGCGAAAATTTGTGCTTTTTCGTTAAAAGTCAGGGGAAGTTTTGTCAAAAATTCCTTATAAAACCCTGTGATTGATCCTCTTTTTGATTGTGAGATACAAACGGGACGGGTCCAAAGCTGGACTTCAGGGGGTGTCTGCTTCCTTTTATTGCCTTTTTCATGAAAGAGGTTTCTTAACACAATTGTTTGCTATAGAAAATGTTGCCATTTGTGGGATAATGCCCCCTCCCCCATTGGTCCGCCCTTGGATACAGATGCTTTTCAGACAAGTTTTACTTACTATGTACTTGCTAGGAAGCATCATTTGCATTTTTAAGGAGCGGCGTAATCTATAGTCATTAAAGCAAACAGCTTTTAGAAGAGAAAGTCTTCGGTAAGCTATAGTGGTCTGTCATCTACTGCTAAATGCTAGTATCTTGTGCAGAATGCTGCTATGTCTACTAAACTCGATTTCCATCTGATGCCTACCGTGTTTAGAGTTAGCAAGTTTGTTGAGAGGGAGCTTGTTCAATCGGCTGTCACCTGTGAAGAATTCGCTTGAGGTACTCGGCGATTTTGACTTGTGTGCGGAGGAGGCTCCGCAACGGCATACTTTAATCGGTGGGATTTAGTATTCACCATTAGAAAATAAAGTAAGCCTCGCATTGGATATTAAAGCATGCCTCTTATTGGATAATAAAGCATGCCTGGTATTGGATAATCAAGCATGCCTCGTATTGGATAATCAAGCAGGTCTCTTATTGGATAGCTCGTATTAGAAAATCAAGGAAGCCTCGCATTGGATAATAAAGCAGGACTCGTATTGGATATTGGATAATCAAACATGCCTCGCACTGTTTACTCAAGCATGCCTTGCATTGGATAATCAACCGTACCTCCCATTAGATACCATTTTTATGTTAGTTTTATTTTGAAACTCTAGCCTACGTTTTATAGGAAGGGGGTGATTCAAGAAGAATTTTATCGTACAAAGACCATAGCACTAAATATTATTTTGAGGAAGTAAACTTAAGTCTGCAGAAAATTTGTTTCCAGTGCGTTTTCGTGGAGAGTCTGTTTACGTATCCTATGGGCCCCAAGACCTGGAGACCCTGAGGGAGCTATTTTTTATACTAGTTGGAGTGAACATTTAATTGGGCTCTTATTTACTTGAATTCCTAGGGGCCTCGAGCGTCTCTGTAACGCCACTGGCTTGCGTGTCGAAATGTGGGAGCTATTTAGAAGGATAGTACTTAATAGTGTAGAGGAGGCTTCTTAGGCCCCGTTTACACTGCTACTGGTCACTTTTGGTTCGGGTCAAAAATTGGTCCGTAACAGTGTAGACCGGCCTAGAAAATGCCCCTTGTATGTCGTCCGGATCACAATTAGTTATTTTCCTAAAAGGATCAGAAGTGGTACGGCGAACTGCACCAATTTTTCTACGAATTGCTAGGAGCAGTATAGGCCAGGGGTGTCAAACATGATCCACTCGTCGGATCCGGCCCGCCAAGGCCTTCATGGCCCCCAAATGAATTTCGAATAAGCTGAAGCCTAGGGATATTTTTGTCACCTGTACTAGCTGGCATTTATAAAGTCGGTTTCCCCAGTTTGTCACCATTGTTTAGCGTGCCAGATAGGTCAGCCCACGTGTCATCATAATATACCTTATGTGGCTCATGCGCCAAATTGAGTATGACACCCCTGAGATAGATGGACGGCCGAAATATGTAGTTACCGATTTGTATGAGTGATTTCTGTGGCCTCTTTGTTTCATTGGTGCTGTATCGAAATCAATTCGATTGGTAATGTAAATTTATTGAATTTCAAATGTTTTATAGTATTGGAATAATTTCAGAAATATTTTGAAATTGATTTTACTATTACTAAGATTGTGCTAAAGATTCATTAGTAAGAAATGTCTTTCTAAACTAGTTTCATTTCCAAGACAATTAGTTAATTTTTCAGTCTTTTAGACCTTTTCCTTAAGTACTTTCGGCAGTTTACATTTTGCAAATTTTGAGTTTTCTCCATGCCACTAGAAGGTATTGTAGTAATTCTAATTTAGGCTCACAATAATTAGCACGTTTGATTTGGAAGCAATATTCTATATATCGAATCCAATTCAATATAAATCAAATCTCAATAAACAACGAAAAAGAGGTTAAATAAAAATGTGGGCAAAATACTAAAGCAATTATAAAACTAAAGTCTCAATGAGAATACTACAGGTATTGCTACAGATCGCAGCTTCCCAAAACTGTCAAGTTGAAGAGTTGTCCGGTATTATAGCTAAAGTGACCTGACACCACCAGCCCACCACCACCACTCCCACCACCCCATTCACTATTTAGATTAAAGCTTTTCACTCAAATGGTATACACCCCTCTGCATTGGCGTGGCAACCGGGGGGTATGGGGGAAATCCCCCAATTTTGCTGAGATGGCACTTTAGATTTCCTTAAAATCGATGAGAAAATAGGCGTGGGGAGGGGCTAGTAACAAGTCTTCAGAGAAGTAGAGGGCGTCGCCAAACATTTTTCATTTATGCCCCCACTTTTTTAGCTCTGGCCATGCCCCTGCCCCTCTCCCACAATTGCCTACTTTTTTCAACGATACCTTTCGAACCATTCAAGCTCGTTGCCGCATGTGTGACCTCATTTTGGAAAAGTGTCAAATATTGTAAGATTCCTAGTGTTTGAAGTACCTGGACTTTAAGTTCCGTACAAGTTCGAAGGTGCTACTCTTCATAGCAATTACAATAGATTATCAAATTGCGGGTAGAAAATAATCAGGTCACGTGCACTAGTTTTGAAAGCAAACCAAACGTTCTGGTTTTGCATTACATGAAAGTGATTTAATAGAAGTATTTGAACGTGGCCCTAAGAACTAAGGAAGTGCTCGGGGCGTAGAACCATTTTTTTCCAAGCGTTATTATCTTGTTTATAAGGTCCAATATGAGTCGTGAGAGAGTTTGTAATATAATTCTAGATCAATGCTCTTTTGTACACCATGTCCCATTTGACAGCTACTTTTTGCATATTACGGTGATTTTCAATATGCTAGTAGAGAGAAGAGGCAAAGAAAAATACCAAGTAAATAATGGCCATTTTACATATTAAATTGGTGGGAGGCATAGGCGCCGACTTTTGATTGCTCTGGGGGGGGGAGAGGGGCTCAAAGAAGAGACTTAAGAAGATTGCCTACCATGGATGCACTTTGTAACCACATATTATATGTTTTCCTGAAGATAACAAATAAAAAAGCTATCCAAACAAGCAGAGCAGATATACAACAGAAGTATAACAGAATTGCCAATGTTATATCTTGGGCTTCTGTGATCTGGACAACCTAAAATGCTCTTTCTCACAATTTTCAATAAAGCGTCCAAAAATGCTGTCACACCCAGACTTACCCTACCCCCTAACTGTTACTGGGATGGCCCATGAGTTGGATGATATTTTTCCTTGCTAGTTTTACTGGATTCAAGTGGAAATGTATTGTTTTTATCAGTGTTTCCTAACATTTCTTGTTGGTCCCTCTTGACTACAATTAAATGACAGCTTTACCCTCCTCACCAAATTAAGCTGACGCTAGCTAGCTGGCATTAGTAGACATCAATTTATTATCCCATAAAGTGGTTAATATTTTCTCTTTTTTTTTAATCGATGGTGGTAGCTTCCAATCCCCCTTTAAAGAGTTAAATTTCCCCCTTTTGGGGGAATTCACATCAGGACGGGGAACACTAGCTTGCTTCATAGCATGTTATCTCTGGGTTGGACATTGAGCCCAAACATTCTATAATTTTCTTACAATTTTCTGCAATCAAGCTGATTAAAAGGCTTTATTGGCTTGTGTATTGTCTGGGACAGCAGGTAAGTTGATTACCAATCGTATGAAAGCAAAGAAAAGAGCGTGATTAGTCAGAGATAGAGGCACGCTTAATTATGATTAGCACGGGTTTGATAACAGGAGCAGACTATTTGCAGCATTTCACGCATGAAGTATCTTATAGTTGTGTACACTTGGTGTTACAGAGATTTATTTTGGCACGACGTTTTTAAAATATTTGCAATCAACACTTATGAAATCGCTTTTTGTATATTTTATCTGATAGTTTCTTGCGGTATAGCTTTCATATTATTTTTGCGAAAGCTATTGTAATTCTTTGCTTTGGCTTGGGCTGCCCAGCGGACAGCTAGTATATGGAGATATAGCGGCTTTATTTCACGGGTCAAAGGCCGCCCGCGTTATAGACACTCTGCAGCCTCGATTTAGTCGAGATTGTCTGTCAACAAATTGCTAGATTTATGCTGTTTACTTGGTCAGAAAAAGACCGAGTTGACGTTATGGATATATCGATGAATTTTCCAGGAGACTCCTAGCGGATATTACTTGTTTACGGAACAATCGAAACAGGCATGCACATGTAGACGTCGTTTTCACTAAACTACAAACAAGGCAGTGCCGTGTAAACACTTACGAAAAATTATGGCTGGAAATGTAAACTTTGTTACTGCGACCATTGGGGCTTTCGGTATCGTTGGACTGATTCTGTTGTATCTGTTAAGGAAGTCAAGGAAAACTGCTAAGCGAAAAGATTCGAATACAGATGTAGTCCACGTGGAAAACCCAAACAATGGGCCTAATATTGAAGATAGTCCATCGAATGTAGCAGCAAGCCGAGAAGCGTTGTTATATAAGTATCTTTACAAAAATTATTGGAATAAATGGGACAAACAGTGCGAGGAAAATTTACCACATCCTATCACATTTAGAGATTTTAAACATGTCTGCAGAGTTATACAGACATCACCGAAGATTTTAGTAATTTATTCCAGGAAAAGTGTATGGGAACTGGGTCTGAGTGACCTAACAGAGCAGGGGTATAGGGAACAATTTTCTTTGGCGTTGAGAGGCCCAGAATCACCGTCGAATAGCGTTCGAATGATGAAATTAGAGTGGGTTATGAATGACTTAGTTGAATTTAGAAAGGTATATATCATTTCTTATCATTCTCACTTTTCCGTTGGAGTTTCCCCTTCCCCTTCCATGCCAACTGTGTCCTCTCACAGCGCCTGCGTATGGAATTATTAATTTACAAAAAACGGCATACAGGTGGTAAGGTAGGGCGAATGGCCTGAATTAAAACGCCACCTGTATTGCAGAGTTAGGGAGAAGGTTTACTTGATAGCAGACGACGAAGTCCGCCAGTTTGCAGCAATGTCTTAGCTGTTGTTAGCGATACACATCGCTTAGTACTCCTAATTTTTTTCCTAGTTCAGTCACGTCTCTATGTTTTATGTGTAGTTTTGTAAACAGAACACTTGCTATGGAATTTAACCAGAGTCCTATAGAATCCCATTATGTCACGAAATCGAATATCTGTATGGATAAAGCAGGTTTGTTGTTTGACGTACAATAAACCGAATGGGGTTCTTTCATGTGGCTTGCAGGTCGTACATGTTGTAATGACAAAAGAAATATCTTTTCGGATGGCTGATACTGCTACTTAGAAACCGATGGATAATGAAAACATTTCTGAAGATGCGTTTCCACACCATCCATTGTCTATTTAGCATCAATTTCTTTACTAAGCATGAATTGCTAGACAAATGTCTCTTAGGGAACATAGAGAAATATGCAGAGCAATTTCGAAGTAATGTTGATTTATATTCAGCGCTTGCCAGTGAGGGGCTGTTCAATAACTACGTCACGCCGTGAGGGTGGGTAGTTCTACACGTTTTTCGTGATTCTCCGTGACGGTAAAGTAGGGGGGTGGGTGGTACTTTATTCAATTCCGTGGTGTCACGGTAACAATTTATTCTATTGAAGGGAGGAACTCTGACACTCAAGCACACAGCCTAAATTAGTG
The DNA here is from genome assembly GCA_900291935.2 of Cassiopea xamachana. NCBI lineage: Eukaryota > Metazoa > Cnidaria > Scyphozoa > Rhizostomeae > Cassiopeidae > Cassiopea > Cassiopea xamachana. The sequence goes on from OLMO02000252.1 coordinate 8,362,250, forward strand.
AGGTTGTCGAATGAATAAATGTTTCCTAGTTTTACATGTAGCTACCTGTCCCATCTTACTATATGGGAGCTTTTAGATTGGTCCTGTAATGCTTAGTATATTTTAGTGCTTTAGTCCTAAATTCAAATATTCATATTCAGCTTTATTTTCATTCGGCCACACCAGGTTTCTGCTCGATGTCGAAAAATATGTTTTCACTTGGCCTTTGAGGTTTAGGAATGTGATATTCCAGAAGTCGATTGTAGAAGAGGATACCTTGTGTAAAATGATGTTGATATGGTACCATTTTGGACCAGCTACTGACTATTACATATTTGCTATTGATTCTTGACTGTTGCCTTAACAATTCTGTATTGGTACTTACCTTACGCTGTTGCTGTAGTTGAAAAAAGCATAGAAGAGCAATGACATTTCTTTACTTCTTCCTTATCCCTGTACTGCTTTAAAAATGTAGTTTTGCCTCGGGCTATTGTGCATCGTGTGTGTGTGTGTGTGTGCGTGCGTGCGTGCGTGCGTGCGTGCGTG
>OLMO02000252.1:8374308-8390567 GCA_900291935.2 Cassiopea xamachana
CCATTGGGTAAAGAGCATTAATTTTTCCTTCACTGCTGGGACAAGGAATAGGCCCCTGGGGTAAATATCCCACCAGTCATTGCATTACAAAATACCCTGGGGAAGGGGTTCTTGCCAATTTGTACGTACACAATACAACTGCACTAATGCATCTAGCCACACTAGAAATCCCGTTGTTTTTTCCACACGCATCGTCAAAGCTCAACATGCTGACGTTGTGGGTACATCTGAACTTGAAAATTTGGGCCAGATTTCTACTTGCAGTCACGCTGATTGAACGAATGTGGCGATCTTATAGCATGATCGTGATTCTTCTTTTCTGTTTTGTAGAATTTTGTTAGGGACAGGCTAAAAGTGGTTAACACTGAAAGCCAGTTTGGGAGGGGGGGTTGAACTTGAAAGCACCTATGCAGACTGGGGGTAATCTAGAAAGCGTACGTTTGCATATAAGGGNCCATTGGGTAAAGAGCATTAATTTTTCCTTCACTGCTGGGACAAGGAATAGGCCCCTGGGGTAAATATCCCACCAGTCATTGCATTGCAAAATACCCTGGGGAAGGGGTTCTTGCCAATTTGTACGTACACAATACAACTGCACTAATGCATCTAGCCACACTAGAAATCCCGTTGTTTTTTCCACACGCATCGTCAAAGCTCAACATGCTGACGTTGTGGGTGCATCTGAACTTGAAAATTTGGGCCAGATTTCTACTTGCAGTCACGCAGATTGAACGAATGTGGCGATCTTATAGCATGATCGTGATTCTTCTTTTCTGTTTGGTAGAATTTTGTTAGGGACAGGCTAAAAGTGGTTAACACTGAAAGCCAGTTTGGGAGGGGGGGTTGAACTTGAAAGCACCTATGCAGACGGGGGTAATCTAGAAAGCGTACGTTTGCATATAAGGGAGGGGGGTTCAACATTTTTGAAATTTCTCTGTGTGTACTGTGTGGAGGGCACATACTCTTTCAGATTACTTTGAAACATCTTTTGCTAACATTGTCTTTTCTGTCAGCTGCGAATTCTAGACAAATTGTTCTTAGTACCCAGAAAGGCTCTATATCAAAGACCACTTCTATTGATGCGTATCTGATGAACTTTTTGTATATTTTCCCCCACTGAATGTAATTTTGTTTGATTATAATTTTCTTTTAAGGTCCTCTATGAAGAGCTTGATACTCATCGAAAACCGATTCAACAAGTTTATACGTCTGGAGAAGAGTTTCTTAGCGAATCGGAGGTATCATTCTTTTATTGATATGTATATTGTGATTTCCAACAGAAGATGCACACCACATGTTGTAAGGGGCTAACGAAAAAGGCACACAGTTTTAATATTTGGGCTATATGATTTTTGAAAACTGTGGAAAGAGTTCCTTACACATTTGTCAAACATGGGACGTTGCAAAAGAACATTTCTAAGCAACCGTGTAAAAGTTGTTTTCATTCAGTGAACTTAGTCTGTCCAATGAAACAGCTGTTTCCACATATGGAGCGAATAGATTCACCTTTGAATCTTGAAGCTCTTTATGCTATCCATAACAGAAAGCGACAGGATTTTGATGTAACAAACGAGCATTTTCTTTACTCATGCACTGCACAAATGATGTTGCTAAAGCAGCTGAAATTGAATCCTTGTTTCGTTGCTTTTGCGGTTTCGATGCACGATGATGCGATGCGGTGTATTTAGTATTAATCTAACTGTAACATTAATTACATTTATTTCTGTTAGTTTAATTTTGTTTGCGCTTCATTGTCCAACATCTTCAAGGTTTTTAGCTTTTAAAGGTACTTTAGAGTTATCGATTTTGTTACTGTTAGGTATATGAGACCTCCCTTGAAGAGTATCGCAATTTACTCGAACGAGTTGAAGATGACAGAGATCGATACAGAGAATCAAGAGAAGGCAGGGAAATTGTTGTTGAGCAATTACAAGAGTTGGCAGCCTTGCATGCAATTGTGTTGAAGGAAGTTCCAAGGAGGATTGAATTGATGCTGGAGGAAACAAAGGAAGGTGAGGACCTCGGGCAATTCGAAGGAACCCCAGAAGAAATTGAAGGGAAAGGGAAAGAGTGGCTTGAGAAAGTAGAAAATCTGTTGGCTTTCGTTGCAAGTGCAGAAATCCGATTGGCTAAGCAAAATGTTGAATTTAGCGAAGGATTGGAGATGGATGAAAAATATTTCAAGGTAAGATTGTGGATAGGAATTATTCATATTAGTCCTTTTTATGTGATTTTTTAGCGATTATGTAAACTGTGTTAGCGATTAAGCAGATGCTCTGAGTTGGTTGTACCGCATGAATTTTGCTGCAGGTAGATTTACTGCTGATTCCTCGAAAATGAAGATTGATAGATGTATTGTCTAGAGTTACTTTTCATAAGGAAATAAGTCTGAATCCTTGGTAGGACGTAGAAATGCTCAAAACTATGGTTGCCTACACAGAGAATAGTAATACTGTTTGTTCTACACTCTCGACTATAATGCTGTGTTTTACAAACTCACCTTTCAAAGATCAGAAGTAATCATATATTACATAGGAATTTGTTAGCGTAAACAACATGTCCTTTTCTTTTTGTTCCACGTCCCTTCAATTTTGGTACTCGTGAAAAAAGCATATGTTTTAGAGTTTAAGAAGAATCTTAATAAGGCGGTAAAGGTGTGCGATGAGTAGCAAGAAGAGGAGATTAATGGTATTTTGGGTACACATACTATCAGTCAGGAGCATGCCAAAGTAGACGGTGTTGAGTGTTATATCCTTCCTCCAATTTTCGCTGAAGCCATTGGAAGCTCTTGGGCTTGTCGGTTGGCGTAACAATCGATGTTTGTCGGCAGGGGTTTTTTTAACGTGCAGTTCCACACAAAATGTGCAGTTCTGAAACATTTATACAGTTCAAACGAAAAACATGTGCAATTCAGAAGTGTATTATTCAGTGTCCTAAGGGTATAAGCAAGTAAATAGCAGAAAAAATGTTAGATTTATGTAGGAACTGATAGATGAAACGCAACCAGAAATAGAATTGTTGAAATTAGTAACATTCATTTACTCATTCTCGCGAAAAGCAGGCAGTTCAATCCCATTTGCAAATAGAATTTAGTTCTTTAATACAGTATTGCTGGACTTTATGTGCAGTTACAAATTATCCTTAAAACCTTGCTTGTCAGTAATTTTGGGTAATTTTATAGCTTTGCTAAGTTTCATCCGTTACATTCCCAACTCAAACATCACTGAATAAGTACATGCTATCAGTTTTTTTCTCCAATCTTTAAAGACTTATGTATTGCCACTTACCCCCGAACTATGATTTACTATTATTTCGTTTATATATAAATTTTTTTTGGCTCTTTCTACCTTTGTTAGTCCATGTATTTGTTTTCGTAAATTTCACCTTTTGTACTCTTGGACATTTCATGGTGACCTGTAATCTGGGAAATCAAGGAATTGTAAGGGAAATTAGGGTCTGTCATGGAAATTAAGGAAACTTCAGGAATCATGGTAAAAGTGTGGATAGATCAGGGAAAATTGCATACTTTTGATTTTCTGGTTTGCTTGGAAAATTGCGCAACTTCTTTCGAATTGGCACTGAATGGAAGTATGTCTGGGAGTTGTCCCAATTTAGTCAGGGAAGTCAGGGAAAAGTTAGGGAATGTTAACAGCAAAAACCATGTGCCACCCTGAATTTGTTCCTACTGCTATCACTTATTCTACCCCAAATTGATTGAACTTCTGCAAGACTATTGTGACCAATTCATAGACCTAGATAGTTCTTGCATTTTAATTATAAGGTCTGCTTTTTCGAGGAATCGGCTTGTTTTGGTATTCAAATTTTCTATAATGGATCCTCCCGTCTGCCCCAAAGAAGATACGATTAGACTGCTGCAGTGAAATCACCTTGCATGTAATTGATATTGGAAGCGTGGCAAACAATCTTTTCGTTTCCGTTCACTTATCTCTTTAAAAGTAGTTTATGTAAGGTCACTATCCCGTTAAGAAATTATAGATGGAGCCTTTTGGTATATTAATCTAAAGAAATCTTTTTGGATTTTTTCTAAGAGGCTGATTTACAAAATATTTTTAAAATGATTGATCAATTAGACCAGCATTGCTGCTTTCAATAACTTATTGTCTTTACCTTAGTTTCTTTTGTTTTTGCCTTCATTTGCACTAATTCCATTTGGTAACTTAGCAATCGCATGCCTTTGCGAAATTCCACCCAGAAATCGCAAATATGATGTAGCGAAGACTATTTATCCTTAGGAGTGTAAATGGGGATAAATATTTTAAGAATTCTGTTGTATCAAGATACTGCCTGTACTTTGCGAAACAACGCAACCTCTTTTAGCGTGACTTCAAGCAATTTTTTCCAGTTTTCTCATTTTCCTCACAAATTTTAGCACGCTTCTGTTTTGATTTCAGAGTGAAAACTCAGCCCTGGGTATTCTATAACCATGGCCATCGAGAGGGGGAGGCAGGGGGCACATTGTCCTAGGGCCTCAAAGTCAAAGGGGCCTTATAACACCCAGTGCTTCAAAATCTGGAGGGCCTCATAAAGTAAACCAGCTGTAACGAAGTGGTTTTATATTAGCTAGTATATTTTGTGTTGTATTGCGTGTTCCTTTAGCTGTCATGTTTTTTATGCCAATTTTGCGTTCCATTGGAGTCGTGTGTGCCGTAAACACACCGTGTGGACAATGTGTTGCATCTGTCAAATGTATGTATATCACTTGTCATGTACTGTTTGATTATTATTATGTACTCTGTGTTTCATGATTTAGAGTTAGTCTTCGGTTTGCAGCAAAAGATAACATCAGAGCTGTTTATATTGTCCGTCAAATTAGGCCAGGCGTAAGGTTGCCTCCAGACACAGAAGTGTATCTATCACCAGGTACCAGACAACGCTACAGAGCAATTACTTTCTAAATTCTCTCGTCAGCCCTGTTTATAGCGAGCCATTTATTGATCTATTTAATTATTATTAGTTTCAACGATTTCTTCCAGGTATCATTATTATTCTACTTGTTATGTTGATTATTGTACTTGTTGTTTTCATTTTATGTCACAATTTTGTGTCAAACTGTACTCCCTGGAGGTTGTCGCTTCATCAACATGTTATATTTATAATTACAATGCCCTTTGTGAGCTCATTTCACTTTCGTTGTACGAATGCGACCGATCATACGGTGTCCATAAAGATTTCCACAAATAGATAGCATCTACATCATTAGAGAGAGAATATGCGCCCTTTTTCAAATTGCTAATTGCAAATAATAGGAATCTATTCATATTGAATGCTGCTATAGAATTTGAACGTTCTATTGAAGGATTGCTCCCAAGATAATATAATTGATTGTTGGTCGTCTGATCTCTGATAACTTCTCCCAACGTTCCTCTTTATTTTGTATTCTCCAAAGCCTCACCTACCATTTGCAACCAAATCCAAACATATCGCAACAACACTCTAGTTTCTTTTTTATAACAATATCTACTTTTTTCGCGGAACCCCAATATTCTTCAGGGATTTTGACCTTCAATGCTCTTATAATCTTTATTCTTACAAAGGAAAAGAATGTCATTGGCACACCATCAGCATATTCTAGTTTTACAAGCAGCATATCTAGCCAGGGTCGCTGAAAGACTTAAGAAGCCCTTGGAAAAAGAGAACTACAGTTTCCCCCTGTGAGCATGGCAAGCAGAAATTTAGAGGGTCTGGGAATCAAACACGGAAAGTCAATGCTGGTCTCCCCTTATGAAGCTAAAAATGTACTAATTTCCTAAATGTCGTCAACCGGAGTATTTTTCCTCACACCTTTCCATTTCCTCCTCTAACTAGTAGTCATTGAAATTTGATGGAATTCTGTTAGAAATAATTTGTCATTCATTATTACCCTGTTAAGTGGTTTCTGATATAGGTTAGTTATGGGTTGATGGAATAAGACTTCTAGGTCTGGTAACTTGCCCACTTCAGATTTAGCCGTTTTCAGAACTTAATGTTCTCTATAACACTACCATCGACATTAGAAAAGTACAGGTTTGCTCAAACGTAACGTTCTGTAGCCTAGAGGGCTAAAAGTGTATGTGGTCCTCAACAGGGTTGTTTTGTCAGTTAGTGTTGTGCTTCGATGAACACCTTCTTAAATGCACGGGAAAGTTGACTCACTTGAACTTTGGGTTTCTGCTAATGTGGTATGATGATTATGCAACGGAAATTGAAAATGTAGAACTAAGGTCTGGTTTGCAATACTGTAGGACACTAGTTTCTAGATCACCTAGATCACATACCTCAGTATTTCTCAGACCCTTGTCTTGCCATTTTGATAATAAATTTTTTGACAGAGCAGAGTGTTAATAGTCGCTCATTTTTTATTAGGATATCTTTGTGTTAAGTTTCAGACTTATTAGAAGTTTTCCCTTTGATACTAAATTCATTCCTTAATTGCACCAAGTGTTAATTGATACAGGAGATATAGAAATGGTGCTTAGGTTTGCTCTTCGGTCATGCGTCATCATAGAAAACAACACGAAATGAAACAGAACACGCAAATGTGACCACATAACGTATATCAAGAGTAACTGAGCTGCATCACATATTAGAAGAAACAAAGACCTGAAACTAAATGCAAGACCAAAATCTCTAGTTGATTCTACCTGAATTAGCTATTTGCACATCCATAATGGCAGCATTTACCTCAGTTCGCATTCTGAATTTTTGTATTGTTATATTCTTTGTCATGGACATTTCTGCGCCTCCAGGATTCCCCTATAGTTTTAGTTTGCAAATTGCAATTCTTTATTGCTTAGTCATTTTCTGTGGTCTTATATCCTACAGATTACTTTTCATATTGTTTGTGAATCCCCTTCTGTCTGGCATTCTCCAGTTTCAAAATATTAGTTGATGGTGGTCTAATTAGCCGCTGCGTGGCAACAGTAGAGATTTCAATCTAAATGATCCTCTTTTCTGACCATACGCTTTGAAATGTCTCAGAACTTGTTGAAGCCTGTAGAATTCGCTAATGTTTCTCACAAAGCAGACCTCTTAAAGATAGTGTTACTCAGAAGTTGTTTTGTATTTCAAGATTTTGTGTTGTATGGCTTTATCTTGGCTATCAAAAGATAGGGTTGCTCTGAAGGTGTTTTGTATTTAAAGCAAATGTTTTGTATGGTGTAAGTTTTTCAGGATCGTTTTCATATCACCTACTCTTTGGCACTGAATTGTAAAGGAGATATAATAAGGAGGGGTTTAGCATTTTTGTTTGAAAAGCATAAATTGGGGGGGGGTTGTTAATAAATGGGGGTCAATGTTCAATACGTCAATCCAAACATTTCAAAATTATTGCAATTGGTTGTTGATATTGTATAAGTGTAAGGTATATAGTTTGTTTTGATTTCCTTACTTGTTAATATCGAAATGCGCTCACAAAGCCAATATATTTTATTTACCTATCCTTTTTAAAACTTTAATATCTTTAGGCTAGTAAAGTGGGGAGGGTTGGATTTTCTTCAAAATTGCTTAGTTGGGGGGGGGCGAGGGGGTGTTTAATATATGGGAATATGTGTTGAAAGTTTCAAAAATTTGCAATCGGGAACCCCCTATTATTCTGTGCCAAAGAATACACGTTGCTTGATGGAGGTGATGATGATGATCAACATGATGGAGGTGATGATGATGATGAACATGATGGAGGTTACGATTAGCTTGGAATTTGAGCTAAGCTATTTTAAAAGAGAAGAGCCTTTAAAAGATAACTTGAAAGATGTGAGACGACGAGTAAAGTTCGATTAAATGAAATTTAAATGTTATGATGGTAAATTAGGATAACCTTATAAGAAATGTTAGGATTGTTTTCACCAAATCCCAATCTTTCACCTATCACATTAGAGCACCAAGGAAGTGTTCTTGAATAGCTTGGTTATATGCTTGCCGCATGTGCAAGAGGGTTTAGCTTTTTAAGCTTTCTCCCTAAAAGAACAGCAAGATTTGGGGAATACTCCAAACATTTACAATTGCCTGTTCAGATGAAATGCCCGAATGAATGGATTTCTGGCCTCCTTTGATTGGATCTGCAACCCTTTCCCTTCTACGACTATGATCAGTCTCCTAGTTCTTCGGCACAAATAATCCGGTTTCTCATATGACTGAAGATGTGTTTTATCTCAGCTTTTTAAATAAGATTACTTACTTTTAGACAATAAGCTCCAATCATTTAGCACCGAAGTGCAAAGCAAGATTTAAGTTATTTTTCAGCACTGGATTATTATGACGTTCTGCAACGCCCTTCTGAATGCAACTGCGAAGGAGAATAGGCATTTGTTGTGATGTAAAAGCAATGCACAGTTCTCCACATCCTTCCAGTTTTTTGAACTCCACCCATATTTTCTACTCTCCTTTCAAAATGGTCGTTTTATGTCTCTTCATATCTGTCAGCTGGTTGCTTATTGTTTTGTCACATCTCACTACAAATCCTTGATTCAATATATCTTTTGTCTTATTGTTCAAATCGGTAGTAACCGGGCTCTCAAATTAGCTTGGCGGGACTTATTACACGCTTGAACTCACATTCAAACTCTTTGTACGACCACATTTTGAAATTTCGAGCAGCAGTTTGTGCAAAGTGATCGCTGTAAATGATTAGGCTTTGAGCGATTTATTTGCGAGGACAGCATTGCAAAATGCAAAGCGATTCGGACACAGATTCGTTGTCACGTTCACCGTCTCTTCGGAGAAGGAACTTTGGTTACATCGGTGCATTCAAGGTGTGTTTTGGTAGCCATTTTGTCATCGTTTTTCATGTTCAGTTCATATCGAACGCACGCAAACAATTAAGTGTAGGATTATGAAAATTAGGCGGATTAAAGCTGTAGTTTCCTAGTTTGTCGTTTTCCCGTTCAGTCTCTGTAGCCGGTGAAAGTAGCTAAGTCGGCCATTCAGAAATGCATTTCACTACTTTTTGAGAAACAAGCATTTTGTATACTTCATTACTTTCACATAATTATCGTTAGTTCCGAATCAAGAATAGTGATAGTCGTAGCCATGACTCAACAAATTTGCCTTGCACACTCGCTTTGCAGACTTTTTTGTTAGCAAGATCAAAGTTACATTTTTTACTCTTCCTACCGACGTACTAGGATTTTGATTTGCTTAGCTTATTATAGCGTCATATATGATATCCTATTTCCAGCCATTCCTCAAATTTCATGCGCATAGCCGATGTATGTTTTACTTTATGCGTCATTGCAGGCCCATAGAAACAGTAATAGACTGGGCATAGTTTAGAAGATTTCTTTTATGGTTTAGCATGATTTGCAGAACCACGTGGTATTATGGGCGTTTCCTTTATACCATCGGTGCTGTATGATATGATTGGTGGACCATATTATCGGACCAATTTTTGACTATGGCCTGGGATCTCTTGGGTGGAAACAGTGACCCTGGGACATGGGGCTACAGGCTCCAACACAAAATACGGTGAGTTTTGAGACTCACTATTTTGTTGGAAATTTCTATCGACGATCAGGCAGTAGAAGGACTGGTATCGCAAATAGTTTGAAACAACCAGCCTTCCATAACTTTGCTTTCGTTAGTATGAGCCATACGTCAACATTTGCTTCAGAAGGTAGTATAGTGCCGACGACCAAACATTTTGGAGAGCGAACTGGCGCTATGCCGCGTTTCCCCTCAACCACATTTAGCATCTTTCAGCAGCCAAGAGTAGTGTGAACTTTACTTTTTCCATAAATGAAAAAAGCCTGTCACATACCTTACTGAAATAATGCGTGTGTAGGGAGATATGATGCCAAAATTTGTGAGTTTCACCACCCGTTAGGGACAGGGGTGGATCCAGAGCTGAACTTTGAGAGGGGCATTTTTGCCTTTTTTATGTGAGAAGTTTCTTAGCACTGTTGTTTGTTATAGAATATTACCGTTTGGGGGGTCCATGGCCTTCGGACCTCTGCATGGGCTGTTCAATAGTTACGTCACGCCTAGGGGGTGGGTAGTTCTCATAGAGGCAAACCGGCCTATCTCTATGGTAGTGATTCAGATCGTGACGCTAGGGGGGGAGGGGGTGGGTGGGTGGTTCAAAATGGCAATTTCAGCATGACGTAAGTATTGAACAGCTCCTTGGGGAAACCCAAAGGAAAGCTCTGTCTGCATATGAAGCATTTAAAAGTATGAACGTGTAAGAGTGCTCTGAAAGTGTTGTTCAAAATTACACGTTCTTTTATAAGAAAAGGTTTATAAGAAAATGAGGCTCAAACGGTCAAAATCTTAAGAAAATCGTAAGATCACGAGCCTCAATTTCCAAAAGTTAGTGTTTTTATTGGTCAAAAATCGATATTTTGTCGTTGTTGCATTAAAAATGTTAAAGGTGGAATTCAAATCCATGCATAAAATATTAATAACGACATTGTATGCCATTTCAGCCGGTTTATTTCAGTAAAAGTTAAGAAAAATTTAAGAAAATCCCAGGCTCAATGTCGGTAAAAGTTAAGAGAATTGAGGCTCAGCAAAATAAGGGTTGTCTTATTAAATAAAACTTGTAATTAGCATTGCGTAATTAGCATAAATCAATTTAGCAAGCCACAGCAAGTAGTAAAATAGGCCTTTCCTTGTCCATAGCTGATCTGTTTATAAGATCAGATGGAAACAGCAAATAAAGTTGCTGTATGTCCAATCCCTCAAAGAAATTTGGCGACGATTTTGATGGATTGCATGTGTTGTGTACTTAGAATGGTTGTGTACTTAACCTTCTTGTTTGCCCTTGTCAACATTGTGTTTGGATAATGACTTCATATGACCATAGTGATGTGACCAAGGTCTTGTTGCCTGTGTTTATTTCAATCACCTCACACGCATTTTGTATATAAGTAAACACTTTATAAGGAACCTACATGTGGACTGGTGAAATATTTAAATAACTTATACTACTAGGGGAAGAGTATGGGAATTAGGAGTTAGGAAGCCGGTTCCATACATTTACAAACAAAAACTAGCACAGATATATTTAAAAAACTTCTTTCCTGCCTTTTTTAGGCAAAATTAGGAGTTTCTTGTGTCTACAGCATTCTTTTGGCATTAAATATGGGGTGAAAATTAAAGAAACATTAAGGTACTTTTGTCACTACAATTGGATCATTAGAGGTGCAATAATAAGGACCTTTTGGAACTAAGCCTTGGGCCAGGTTTCTTATAGAAAAGATGTGTGCTCCAGAGGTATTGTTTCTACGGCCCGCAGACTAGCTGTGGTCCACCGGTAATTATTATGGGCCCCCATCGAAGTCTGAAGATGCATACGGTTGTTTTATCAGGAACCACTGTATAAGGAACCTTTATGTAGACGACCGAAATATTTTAGGTGGCTTTACTACTAACAAAAAAGATCTAAGGAACTTTGCAATTCGAAAAATTTTTCTAACTGCAAATAGTAAATAAATAGGAAGCTGGCTCCATTTATTTCCAGCCAAAACCCACGTAGATACATTGGTAGAAATTCTTTCCTACCTTATATGTGCTTATAGCTTTGTGTTCTAGCCAAAACTAAAGGTAAAATTTAGAATTTTGATGCTTCCTTGTTTCTGTACCACTTTTATGACGCAATATATGCAGTGAAAATTAAGGAACTATTACGAATTTTTGGTGCAAGAATTTGACAAAAGAGGTCCAGAAATAAGGAATTTTTAGAACTAGGCCTTCAGCTACGTTTTATAAAACGAAGGTTATTCAATCGTCTCTCCCATTGAGGCAATGGCTGTTTCTGCTTGGTTCTGCACGCACCATTTTATACAACCTAATTGTAGTTCAATAGTATCGTGCGGTATTAAGTGAAAATATATTGACCCAGTTCGAGTGCAGAATTGGTGTTAAATCAGGGACGCTTGAGCATATTTTTGAGTAGGGTGCTGGAACGATTGGTAAGCTTCTATAAGGGTGTAGAAGCGAGAGTCTGGGGTGGAGCCACTAGGAACTTTTAAAGTCACTTCTTTAGATTGGAAAGAAACCCTGGTTTGAATTTCTTAATACATCTTTTTTGACTAGGATAATCTAACTGTTTTATGATTCAATGGAAGGTTAAAATGCAACAGATTGGTTTTTTGGATTTGGGAAGGAGTTAGACACGGTGAACCGTGAGTAAATGGTTAAAATTTTGAAGGGCACAGAAATATATGAGAGGGCAACGGATTGGTAGGTAGCTTTAGTTGGAATCAGAAAGCTGCAGTGAGAATACCGTAGGTCTTCAAATAAGCCGCCACCTATAAAGATCATTTTTGCATATAAGCCCCCCTCAAATAGGCCCTCCCTCAAATAAGCCCCCCTCAAATAAGCCCTCTTGGGGCCTTGTTCAAGGAAAGCATAACTGCAGAATGATATCTTGTTTCAAGAAAGCCCCATAGGATAATAGCTCTGAAGTATTACTTCCTTTGACTAGAGACAAAATAGCAGGGAGAAACATGCTTCTCGTGATGATAATAAAGAAATTGTTATCAACTAATAAATTTCGTTTGCGACATAGAATAATTAAAAAATCTAGTTGATTGAGAAAAGTATGTCGTTTTTGTTATATCAACCTGTGAGGAAAATGCCTAACTTTGAATGAGCCCCCCTTGAATAAGCCACCGCCCAAAAATTCATTTTTGCAAATAGGCTCCCGGGGGGCTTATACAAGGATTTATGGTAGATGATAAATTATAGATGTGATCGAAGATAAGGAGAAAGTTATAGAATGGATTGAGATAAGGAGAGGAGTAAAGCAAGGTTGTGAATTATCACCACATCCATTCTCTTTGTATAGTTAATTGTAATAGTAGAAATAGTGATATAGCAATATTCTTGCAGTTAGCTCTAAGTAGTCATGGATGCACTAGAAGAGTTAGAAAGCATTTCAATCAGTGAAAGGAAGGTGAACAACAGCACGTAGGCAGATGATGAACTTTTGATCGCAGATTTAGGTCCTGTTTACAATGCTACGGATCACTTTTGATACTGGTCAAAAAGTTATGTGTGGCAGTATAAACCAGGCCTAAAGTGCCAATGGAATGTAGTTCGGATCACTATTGGTCCTTTTGCTCAAACAGTTAAAAGTGATAGGGCTAACCGTATCAGTTTTGCTGCTGATAGCTAGAAGTGTAGAAGGAAGGACAATCCGTATCACTTGTGATACGGATCAGTTAGTGATCCGTAGCAATGTGAACGGGGCCTCAGAGCAGTGGCGTGCTGAAAGATCTTTGAGTGGGGGGGGATGTAGCAACAAAACTTTACCTACAGGCTACTAAATGTCCCAGAATAACTGACAAACGGTGATCTCTTACCGACAAACGAAGATGGTGAAGCAACTATTTACCGACTAATTATAGAATTATCTACAGTTTTGGCAAATCTGGGGGGTGTGCCATCCTCCTAAACCCCCTATTTCGGCACGCCCCTGCCTCAGAGAAGAAGCTGCAAGCAAGAAACTGAAGAAAGATCTGAGAAACAAAGTAGGTGCAGATGAAAATAGATGCAGATGAAAGGTAAAGGATAACATGGATAAACAATGATACTAATGAAGAGACGTTGAGAAGAGCAAAGGTGAAAAGGAATTTCAGAGAAGTAGTAAAAGAGACAAGTGCATTTCCTTTTTCTGCAATATCGGAGCACATGAATTGGAAAATGAACTGCCCTCTTCGAAGAATAAATGGAAGGTGAGCTAAGGGAAGAATTGTCAAAGCATACACGAATATTTTAACGGACAGAGTTGTTGGAAAGTACCGTACTTTCCATTGAAATTGGTGGGTTTAGTATTAATATCAGCAGGGCCACGAAGAGAATTCAGAGGCCCCGGGGTAAACTGAGAGAAGAAGCCTCCTGCGAGCGAAGCGAGGAGAAATTTAAAGGGTCTAGAGATAAACGTTGAAAAATTACCGCCGGCTTACTTTATCAGGCACCGAGCCTTGAAGCATCGGGTGTTATGAGGCCCCTTGGAGCTTGAGGCTCTGGGGCAATTTGCCTCCCCCCTGTCCCCCCTCTCGTTGGCATGAGCATCAGAGGAGGGAATGAAATTGAGATTCATTGTTACTGTAGTCACCCGACATGCACCGCGGCGAGAAATAGAGTCATCATCTATTACTGCTCTAATGTATAGGAGTGTATTAAGTGCATAAAAATACGGTGTGATAAACTTTTAGACAAAATCTGTTGGAATGTTTATTTATAGGAGAATTTGCAGTCTGAAAGTTGTTACACCGAAAAATTGTCTGCAAACTACGCTAGCGCAATACAAAATAGTAAGAACAACTGATGATTTCCGAACCTAGTGCAGCGAAAAGTCTCATGTGTAGGCACTTTAAAAGTCTTTGAAGAAATTCGTCCTTCCAACCTAGTAGTAATATCAATTGAAACAGATAACACGGCCGTTGCTATCGTCTCTCAAAAAATCAGCTCAATAAATGCATTCGAGAAATGATTCATCATAATATTCTTTTGTGGTAACATCCAATCATTTTAGAATCTCTTTCTTTGTTGCTAAAATTACTCAGGTACCAGGCAAAGCTAGTTCCAGACAACCATTTGGAATTTTTGAAGGTCGATAGTTTCAGTTCACATTGAAGAAGACCGATTCGAGAAGAAGGTCGATTGGAATTGAGAAGGTCGATAATTTTAGTCCTCCTCTCAGAAACTTATCTTTGGTATTTCTGACTAAATGCAATAGGCCTTCATATCTTATGAGGGACAGAATGACCAACTGTTAATTTCAATATCTTATTTCAACTGTTAACTCGCACCACGTATTACATTTTTTGCATGAGAAACAAACCATGGACTGACCCAGAACTCCTCTCTTACTGAAACAACGTTGTATAAACTATAGCTCTTTTTTATCATTATTATTATGTTTATTATTATTTTTTGTTGTAAGCCAGCCAAGTACAGATTGCCTTTTTAGCGAGATTTGCACTTGTAATACTTAATGAGATATTATGTATGAAGTTTGAAAAAAAAAATGTCACTTTAGTTTTCAAACAAATCTCTTGGAAGCTTCTGCATCTGATTTTCGGTATTAGGAGGTTCATGCAAGTGTCTCGGGAGTTCAACAACAATCAAAAAAACATGTGAATGAACAATTTGACATTGTTTTGGTTTCTTCATCGACAAGACTGGTCAACAAGTGTCCGAGAATCTAGTAGTCTGAAATCTTCTAAGTTTAGTCGAAAATATTTGCTTTTAAGGTTGTTATGCGAACTTGTATCTGCTGCAAATTTTTGAACACTTTATGTAGTTAGTTCAAAGCAATTATTTTCACTTTCACCTTCAATACCTGTCTTTTTAAAGTCTGTTTAGTTATGTTAAAAAGTTGCATTGAAAGGCGTGTAACTTGGCATTTTTTCAATTTCTAGAACCTTCTGACTGATATTAACCAGGAAGATAGCAATGTTGATGTCACTCTTGCACGTGGCAGGCGATTCTTGCAAGCAACTCGCTCCCAACTTACGCCAGATTTGCGACTTAACCTTGAAAGTAAAATGACTGCGTTGGAGCTGCGATGGGCAAAACTGCAATCAGAATGCGAAGGAAGAAATCAGAAACTGGACACTATTCATGAGATGCTGATGAAGTTTGAAGGAACGTTGAATCCCTTCATGGTAAGTTCATTTCACTGCTATTTACTGGCCTTGACAGTCATGATTTCCAGGTTGCAAAGCTTGCGGTAGGAACTTTGTAATATAAACAGCAACAGACTTTCATTCTATAGAATTTTGCCATCGCCTTGCAAAATGCACGGTCGTACGATCGTTTCGAACATGATGCTGCAAATGGTGCGAATTGTTTCCTTTATTTATTAACATGAATCCAGTTCTAGTTTCTCATTCGTTTTATTTCTTTGCAAAACCAAACTTCATTTATTGCAATGTCGTCAAATACGGATCAGAGTTAGAACAACAATAATAATTAGGAATTTAGTTATTTACAAATGTAAAAGTAATCAGTCGCTAGATACAATGTTCTATTATCCTGTTTCTTCCTTTTTCTCTCGTCTTTCTTTTCACTCTTTCTCTAAAAAAGACTCCAGTAAAAAGTCCTTATTTTTATTCAAGTCTTGGGGGAGAGGATTTTCAGCGGCAGATTTGTGTAGGAAATGCTTTGCTTTTTTCAAGGAAACACGCAAAAATAATTCTTAAAAATTATTTCTTAGGCCTTAAAAA
This sequence comes from Cassiopea xamachana, assembly GCA_900291935.2. Taxonomy (NCBI): domain Eukaryota; kingdom Metazoa; phylum Cnidaria; class Scyphozoa; order Rhizostomeae; family Cassiopeidae; genus Cassiopea; species Cassiopea xamachana. Next base: position 8,390,478 of record OLMO02000252.1, read on the forward strand.
CTCGATGAAAGTTTTTAAATTTTACCTTCTCACTACAGCACTAACCCTGTGTTCATGATCTTGCTTTATAACCATTGTGGCTCTGACCTT
>OLMO02000252.1:8391917-8405886 GCA_900291935.2 Cassiopea xamachana
TCCTTCTACCGTGAGGCCAACAAAGTTATCCTAAAATTAGTTAAAATGGCCCTACAATGACGCGTAAACAGCTCTCAGTGTTTCGTGCATATCTTAAAATAGTTTTAAATCATAATTTATGTAAATTATGCTATGCTGCTGTTTAATTATTTTGATTTGAGCTTGATGCAGACACAAGAGGAAATTATATGTTTGAATATTGATGAACAAAGCAAAAAAGCTGATTTTATTGCATTTTCTCAACAAAACAATTAAGCGAGATATTAAAAATATAAGAACATACAATAAATAACAGAAGAAATCAGAGCAATAATAATAATGGTATTTAATGTCAATGTAATACAGTTCATTCATTCTGGAAGCTAGTTTTTACAATTCGAGCGAGCAGTTGTTTACAAAAACAACATTTCCTTAATATTCCTTATATTTTACTCGAATTTCCTTCTTTTTCCTTCTAAATTCGATTTCCTTTTGATTTCCTTCTGAAAGTTGACATTTCCTTAAAAAAGGAAATTTCCTTCCAAGTGGAAGCACTGATTTTTACCCCCTGAGGGTGGTTTACCGATAGGAAATTCCAATTTCTTGGAAATTTGCAAGCCACTCAATACTTTGTAACAATAGCCGGGCTGCATTTTAAATGGCTGGAATTTCCTATCAAAATTCATGGTATAGCTGGAAAACTATTTTCTCCCCCAAGAGGCTGATAAAACGTCACTTTTCTGAAACTTTGACGGGAATTTCAGTTTTAACTCAGTGGGCACCATGTGATACCCCACTGATAGATACGATCTTTTGTCTTCCTTTCTTATATAAAATTCTTCGGATTTTTCACACATCTTTGTAACCTTTCTCCCTATTATTCTGTCCTTACATTTGTTCTTTATCCAGTAGTACATTTGTTGTTCTTGTAGTAAGTATTAAAATGCTAAGGTAAAATTTTTTAGTGAGATTTGTATTAGGTGTAAGCTACGAACTACATCTATCTTCTCGCATGTTGAACAGCACTTTCCGAAGTCAGGGGTGACGTAATAGGAGGTAATCGCCTCTCCAGCCCTAGTGAAAGGGGTGCAAGAATGACCTTTTTGATAATTTGTTTAAAAAAATTAGATATGGGAGTACTTCAAAGTACACTCCTGCTGTCAAAGTACCATGTGGCACTTTTGAATTTGGCGAAGTTAGTCTTACATTGTTTATTTTCGATAATACCCCTTAGTCTCGCATCTTTAATTACGATATCAGTTCAGCGACTTTTCTATAAGCACCTTTGTGGCTCGAACCTAACATTTCCAGATAACTATCATTATTGGCTGCGACCAATAAAAGGTGTGGTCATTAGAAGGGTGTGGCATGTTGCCCCACAGGAGAAAGCTTCCCCCCTGCTCTGATGGGCTTCTTCCGGCACGCCTGTCCGCATTATGTAGTTTGTATTCAGCAATGTTTATGCAATCAATACTGGACTTGTCTGTCTGTTCACCAATCACAGGCCGGGGAATTACACTGGCTGTCTGTCAAATAAAGGAATTCACGGAAGTCAATGAAAGTCTGAGAATTGCGTTTTGCCTGAAAAATATCGGGGAAAATCAGGGAATTCGGCTGGTTTTTGACAATCAGGGCAATATCAGGGAAATTATATGTCTTTGTTTCTTCAATAAATCGATGTCTTGCAAGTGATGTTTCAACATTATCAATCCTTTTCCGAACTGTATACTCTATTTTGCAGTATCATAGGATACTGGCTTTCTTTGTTTATGATAAAATTAAAGTACATTTATATGCAAATAGGCCAAGGTATGCTCAAATAGGCATGCCTTGTGATAAGCATAGTGCGTTGCATAAGTCGGCACTTTGATAAAAAAATCTGCTTTAAAAATCTGCTTAAGATAGAATCCAATTGCCTTAAAAAGGATAGTTGAAAGTTTGGCATGGAAATGCTATGGCAGTATAGTTAATGACGCAAAGCTTTAATTTGAAAATATAGATGTTTTAGTCCATGGAGTTTAAAACATTCATGTTAAAGCACCTATAGGTGTGACCCTGTCTATCGCAATCATGGTTGATTGGCACAAAGGTTTAGTGAATAGAAAATTAACCATCAGTAAGAAGCTTGTTGGAAGATTTAGGCTGAAAAGGTTCCATTTATTTGAAATCAAAATATGGAATTTCAGTTTTTAGGGTTAAGTGGTGTGGCAGGCACTCGAGGCTCCTAGGAATTCTGTAACTGTCTTAGTTTTCCCTCCAAATGATATACGAAAACTTCTCTCTTCAAAACTTCTAGGAGTCCCTCTTTGAACATCAAAACCTTGAGGAGTTTTCTTATGTCCAGAATACGTCGGTTGACCACTGATACGGTTCCTTAATCGTTGTTATCCACTGCGCCGGGTGATTCATTTTTCAAGATTCATAGAAGCAGATTAATTAGAGGTGTTTTGTATACAAAGAATGACGTTATAGTTAAATATAGATGGGAGTTTTAAGCCTTATTTGTTAGGAGGGTTTGGTAGCAGGATTAGAAGTTGCACCTCTTAATGCTTGTGTGTTCTCAACTCTTTTTCCGGTTGGTTCTCCATTTTGTTGTTTTTCGTTTTAGTGGTTAATGTTTTCTGTTTAATTTATAGATGACAATCACCTTTGTTATTTCCTTCTCCTCCTCGTGAGAAATGTATTGAAATAGATGGAGTTATCGTGTTTGGTGCATTTTTAGTTTAGTAAACGACCACTTACGGTTGAATCACTAGATCAAAGAAGTCAAAATTAATTCTCATCTCTTTTAATTGGACCGTTGAAAAAGACACGGTTGTATTGTTTTCCAGAGCACATTCGGTCATGGGAATTGAATTGTTAAAATTGTCTGTGTTCCATTCCCCATATTTACGTTAAGATCACTTTGAAATTGTTTACCTTTTTATTGTCTACAGTACCTGGCTAAGCCAACAATGTCAGCTACAGTTTACTCAATATTGTGTTCAATTGCATTGCCACCCTTTGGCTGGCAGCCTGAACCGAGGCATTTGCAATCGTTGTCCCAACTGCTTTGTATTGTTAATTTTGATTCTACTGAGTATTTCAACGGATCCATTGCTACCATTCTCAAGCCTCATACATGTTTTTGGCTTCAGCAAAAAGCTTGTCACAGTCTGTAGTTTTGCAGGCCACTTCTGTCTCCATTTTGTATGTTTGGTTGTACTTTAAATGTTGAAGAGTAAATGCTTTTGAATTCTCCATTGGCAGAATATATTTCATCTATTTGTTCACTGAATTTCTTTACTGCTATTTTCAATCGTTGGTTACCAAGGGACGAGTCGTCCTTTTTGATTTTCTGTTTTCATGAAGGAAGCAAATTCAAGTCTACCATTGCTGGAAATTATACTAACATTTAGATGTATAAGTTGAAGGTTTGATGAATGCTTGTTCTAAATAGGAATCTGCATGGTAGATTTCTTACCTTAATGCTTGAAATAAACTAGGCTATATTATCTTACACACAGTCCTTTTAATTAGAGTTTAAATCTATAAGATGCCCAGAATCGCTGCTATTTAAGACTAAATTTGAATAGTACAACAAGACATGGAATTTTTGTTTGTTTTAGTGCTTATTAGGTAACAAATGCATTCATTTGCTTTGATCTTTCTTTTTTACCTTCATGCACTTGCATATGAATGCGGAAAAAGTTTTCCTTAAATGTTCAGGCAAAATTACCTTTTCTTGCCAAAGGCTATTTATAAGCATGATTTTAAGCTCAAAATCAAAAACGTTGAGTATACTGAGGCTTAGCAAAAACTCCTGTATTCTTAATAGAAAAAAGTTACAGTACAATTGCAATATGCAGTGCTCCAGTACACAAATTATTTTGAATGAAAATGGCACCTTCTGCAAGAAATTCTATCAAAAAGAAGCAAATTCTATTAGTAGTCATAGATTTGAAGTTGGGCAATTTTCCTGGTCTGCAATACTTCATTGCAAGCACTCTTTACGTATGGTGCCTAGAGCCAAAGAATTGTTGGATTTACATATTAGAGTGACAAACTAGGTGGTGGATCTTCCACCACCATTATGTTCTCTTCTTAAGACGAAAGACACTTATTTTAGTAAAATCTCTTGTCTTTGCTCATGGGTCAGCTTGGTATAGCCAAAGCTGAATAATCAATGTTTATGGTTCGTAGATTTTGTTTTAAATTTGATTTTGGAGATAGATAATATGCATAGCTACATTGCGGTATCCACGGGCACACTTGGATTGTAAAGAATGGCTTATTCCGTTGTTACAGCCAATTTGGTAAAAACCGTGAAGAACGTCCTGTTCAGCCTTAGATTTTGACCAATGGTTGATGTCGCAGTAAATGAGTTAACCTTTTCATATAATTCTTCTTAAACAAGGTGAAGGGCGTCAACTGACCGAATTATTTCAAGCCCGTTTGTTTTTAACTTTTTGTTATCAGTTGGTTCGAGCATCAGATTTTGGAGGACTATTAGTTATGTCTAGCAATGATTTTCTTAAAATCCATTAATCCACAAGGTTGCTGCTGGATAAGGGAATGTCATTTCTGTTGATGATATCATCCAATGGCTATTTTTGCAAATGAAGTTCAGTTGATTGCTGTATTGCAACTTTTTGGTGATGTTAAGCCAAGTACTATCATGTAACAATGTTAGATTTAGAACGAAGGGGGTACTTCCGTCATCATTGCTTGTTGCCAGTGGCTTAGAAGTAAATTGATAGCCAGGGGGCTCTTCTCGTGCATGCAGTTTTATAAGAAACTTAAAAGTCGGACTATCTCGTTATATAAGAAACTGAGACTATTGCTTAGTAAACGGCGTATTTCTAATGCTTATCTTGTCCGATTTACCTTGCTAAATAGCGATTTCTCGACCGCTTTTTAAGTCTAAAGTAGTCTATTACCATAAAATTATAGCTTCCATGACAATCACCGAGCGGGGGAACTGAGCCCCCCTCATGTTAAAACTAGGGGGCTGCACCACCGCGCCCCTTTTTCTACACAACTGCTTGTTGGCCACAGCATTCAAGGCAACTGGGAAGGGTGACTGCTATCTTTGAGTGAAGTAATGTGCACCTTCTTAGAAGTCTAAAAGGCTGCTTCGCAGAATAGCTGCATGTTATCCTCCATTGCATCAAAGGAGTATTCTGAAGAAGCAACCCTTTGTTGCCAGCATATTCCTGTAAATGTGACAGGTGTATTAGCACCCAAAAATACATTACATGTTTGAAGGATACATCATTAGGAAATGGTGCTAATTTGGTTTGTCACCTTTAACACTTCTGATGAGTAATATCTGCAAAGTGATCCTCTTATCTTAGTTTTATTTACTTCATTATAAATCTGGCAGCTTCCCATTTCTAGGCAATTAAAATCTAGTTATTTGGGCACCAACTAATATAGGCACCAATCACGGGGGGTTCTTTCTCTCATAGTCGTTTTGGCTCAATATTCAGCTCTTTGTTTCTACTGGCATTAAGTAATTTTGAAACATGAATCACTTCTGGTTTTTGTTTGACCAGTTTCAATGCTTTTTGCAGCCGATTGAGAATGGCCATGTAGATTGTTTGTCACCGCAATGTTTGGTGACAAACTTCCTGGAAGGCAAACATGTACTTGGTCATGTGTGACAGAGTTGTTACGTCAGAGCCCTTTGTCCCTACGTGTGCGCATACACTTTTTTGCCAAAAGAATACCTGATTGTTCGCTGAGCCTCAATGTTGTGATTGTCAATGGCTTTGGGCCTAAGTTTATTCTTAAATGTCAATTTCATACAACTTCAGCATGTTAAGAATAATATTAAGTTCACCAAAAAAATCGAAGGAAAAAATTGAAATATTTGTTGATGTCTTATTCAGAAAAGGTGGAATAGAGCAATAAATGTTTTAGGGACAGTGCAAAAGTGAAGCCAAAAGCAGTATATTGTTAACTCGAATGTTCATAAATTCCAAGTGCTAATCAAGGTTGAGCCTTGCCTTATTCCTAGATCCAGTTTACCACGATATCGGATTCAAACGAATCCGCTATGTTTTTGCAGCACATTGCCCTTCCATCTGACAACGATATAAAATCAATACGCACATTAATGTGATAAAGAATTAATATGGTATCTTGTAGACGCATGAATCCGGTATGATTTCATACCTGATTGAAAATGAGACCCTAGTTAAGAACTGCTTTCTATAACAAGCATGACCTCATTATTAATCAGGTATGAAATCATAGCGGATTCATGCGTCTACACAATATCGTATTCATTCTGTATCGCAGTCATGTGCGTATTGATTTTTATCGGATTCATCATCATCAGCATCGTGCAGATGGAAGGGCAATACGCAGGCACGCCGGAACGATAGTGGGGTAAGGGGACGAACAGGAGCAAAAGGGCACCGATTTGCATGGGCACCTCTTTAGGACACTGCCTGGCATAGGCACCTCATTGGGATCCAAGGCACCTCTTTGAGACATTCTCGTTCACAGAATGATACAAATTGCTCTCTCTTCCAATAATATTTTGTTCCTTTATGTAGCTTATTTGATCACCTTTTTATCCTATCAATGTCTAAAAAGGGATTCTATTGCATTTCAGCAAGGGCACTTTTACTCCCCCTGCTCTCCTCTCTAAAAGACAGGAGGCGCGCTTGCTCCCCTCTGCCCCCCATCTCCGGCGTGCCTGGCAATACGCTACAAAAATATATTGAGTTCATTTGAATCCCATATCGTGTAAGCGAAGTCTTAAATTATTCGTTTTGTGTCACAATCGCGGCCAATTTGCGTGAAGGTTTGTCTGATCTTGATGAATCGTTATTCGGAATCGTGATTCGTTACCGTTAAAACATTTTTTTATAAGGAACCTACCTCAAGGCCTAGTTCTAAAAGTTCCTTATTTGTAGACCTCAAATCAGCAAATTGTAGTGCCAAAAATTCCTTAATAGTTCCTTAATTTTCACTGCACATCAAGTGCTATCAAAATAGTGCGGAAACAGGAACAACATAAATTTGAATTTTGCCTTTACTTGTGGCTAGAGCTGAGGAGCAAAAACACAAAGAAGGTAGGAACAAAGTTTTACAAATTCAAAAGTGAAATGTCAATGAATATCATGTCTATTCCAGTAATGTCTTCAAATTTAATATAATCTTCGCTTGAACTTCTTGCAGAACTCTATATTCAGCTATCTTGGTGTTGTATCGCATTATTTCACCTGTATGCCAATATTTTTTAGTTCTTGATGCTTTCAGTCATAAAAATCTTTCAAATCGAAAAGTTCCTTAGGGATTTCGTTTTTAGTAGTGTAAGTTCTTGAATATTTCGGCCTTTTACATGTAGGTTCCTTATAAATCAGTTCCTTATAAAAAAGCCGTGTATTGCAAATTGAAAGTGATGGAACCTGATTCAGTTAGCGGGTCTGCATATTGTCTGAGGTAGGGTATGGCTGCTATTCACTTAAAGATAACATTATTCCTCAAGAATGGTGTTTATGTAGGGGCTCACTCATAGCCCCCAAGCCTAGGATCGGTCCTAGAATTGTTCCCAGGAGGGGTATATGACCTAATATTGCAACGAAAACTGGGCGTGGCTCCCAAAGTACCGCTACTTGCAGCACTTAAAGTAATTTGGGACTATTAGAATGCAGGAAAGGAGAAAAAAACCCGATAAAAATTTAGTGGTTTGCCGACAGAAATGTTGTTTGAGGGTGCGATACCCGGCACCCCACTGCAGGAGCATGAACCTTCGGCTCTGTCACCCACATGCTGATGCACACATAGTATGCATGTTTTGTAAAACAGGCCATATATGTGAGATATTTGATGTCTGAATGTATGGCAACCAATTGAGTTTTAACAATGCTGTACTGGCTATACATTCCAGACACAGTGTATTTCTGATCGTGTGATTTTTGACTATACGCACAGATCACATGGACATATCTTTTATCTTAAACCTGCCATTTTGCTAGGTTGTTGTGTTTCTTACCATTCTTTTCTGTTCACGTTATTGTTATGGATTATCTTCTCTTTTGGACTGTTGTCTCATTAAATAGCTCTTCCCTAGATACAAAGGAAAATTTGTAAATCCTTAGCAGCGTATTTTTGAATTGGTACCGGGGGTTTCTCCGGTCACCCATTGATTTGCCTGTTTGTCTCGAGGCCAATAGACCGTGTTATTACGTAGATATTGGTCTGTTTTTGTACTTGGCGTACAGAGGGCGTTGGTCCTGTGCTAAACAAGACGTGAGAGTTTGTCGCGTAGTTTTGAAGATGGAGGTGTATACCGTATCTGTGCCACCTTTGAAGCCTGTGGCTGATTTCCAGGTAACTTATCGTTTACTTCGCAGGAAAACCGTTCCTTTTGTCCCAGGGTAAACGGTGACTGTGTCATTGCACAAGCACTGTATAAGCAGCTAGATATGATTTACTGATGATAGATCTGTACCTATTAGAAGTGTATCTTCGATTGTGAAAAAATAGTGTCTTGAAGATCGCTGTTGAAGAAATGTTGCATAACTTGAAAATCCAATAGGTTCAGAAGGTCTTGAGCAATTTGAGGTGCATTCTACATGTCGATGAGTTTGAATTTACCTGTTGACTGACATTTTGACGTGCAGACCTGGGGGTGGAAATCACCTTGGATTATTAAGTGTTAGACCGAAGACAATGATTGAAGCTTTGGCCCTTCACTTTTGGAATATCGAAAGGTTGATTTGCAGTCGAAGTTGCCGTGCAGGGCTGCTGATATATACGAGTTTAGAAATTGTCGTGGAAAATGTGAAATAGAAAGCAAATATGTATAGCTCTCCCGTAGGAAGGACCAAGTAGGGATGTGCCGAAATTGATATCGTCACCCCACTTTTTTCTGAAGCTGTAGATGTAACCGTTGACTTTTGGTAATTTTTGTACACCCCCCTCATTCTAAATTCTTTTGGCACGCCATTGTGAAATGGTAATTGTCTTCTCATGCTAAAGTTTTTCAATATTTTCAAAGTGTTTTCTTGAAACCAGAGCAACAAGAAATGAGGGCACAATTGAGTTGAATATAGCAATCTTACTGTAATATGCCATTTCCTAATCAACTTATAGTAAGTCCATGCTAATTGCTTTTGGATGGGTAGATACAAAATAAACCACGTTCATTGATTCTCGAGTTCTACCCCGAACTTGTGATTGGCAATAGTGCGATTTGCGAGGGTGCCGCGGGATTTGCCGTACAAGTAAGGGCCCTGCCCTGGTATAACAATACAATGTCTTCCAGCAGTAGCGGAAGCGAATGGCAAATTTAAATTTTTATTTATTGCATCATCCATTTAATTTCGATGATTGCATTGTTAGCTTACTTTCGGCCAGGGGCACTAAAAAGGGGGTGTTATCTTGGGTGGACTTGAGGTTTGGGGTGTAGCCGTTGTTGGTGACGCCAACCTTTATTTTGCTGGAAAATTTGCATTAAATTATTATTGGTCAGCCCATTGGGCTCAAGGGAAATCTCTTCTTTGCCGGAACATTTGGGTTGTGCATCCCCCCAACATTTCACGCAGCTTCATCCTTGTAATGGGGCAGAAGGACCATTTTTATGACAGCATACATATTTTCATGAAACTGTGGAAATTTATTCGGCCAGGGCTAAAATACGATTTTTAGACAACAATAAAATACCGAAATCACTGAGAGAACAGTTCTACACTTTCCGATGGGGGGCTGGAATGTTCCACCGGGATATGTGGCACCCTAGCCCCCCCTTGGCACCACCCTTGTATTAGACTTCTCAACAGTAATCGTAAGGGTGGGTATTTGCCTCGAACTCCTCCTTTACACCCCGTCTCATCATCGCTCCTCCTCCATAGCCGCATTGACGCAATACCCCTAGTGTCAATGACAGTTCATGTGAGAAGAATTGTCCAGCCAAAGACATATGCAAATGAAGCGTGAATGTTTTGATGAGCAAATGCATCACAGTAAATGGCTAATGCCTTTTGCTTAATTACTTCTTCTATGGCCGAACGAGTGTACAATGGAATTATTGCCAATTGTGTTTTGAAATATCACACTTGCGAGCCATTATTACCTGTGCAATCGAGACAGCTTGTTTACTGAATACATGCATTTTTATAAGAAACAGCTTATAAGAAACGGTAGGCTCAATTTCTCGAAAGTTAGGAAACAATCCTACCCAAATTAAAGAATGCTAAGAAGCTTTCGTAATTTGGAGTTTTAATTTTCCGAGTTGACACTCGAAATAGTCTTGACATTGCACACCACCCTGTATATTGCAACACTACAACTGACATGCAGTTTGCATTAATTCTTGGTAAATTACGCACTCAAGAAGTTTCCATTTTAAAATTTGTTTTAACTTCAACTTGACATTGATGAAGTACAGATCTCAACGGAGTTAGTCATTTTATTATAAAAGCTTCCCTCCTTGTCATGAAAGTGCACCTTTTGTCGTGAAAGTGCTCCTTCTCATCGAGAAAGTATCCCCTTTTTCCGTAGCAATGCCCCTTTTTATCGTGCTCTGAATGTGAGAGAACTATTTATTTCACCTTGGAATCAAGTTTAGAAAATTCATTACTTAAAAAATTTATGAAACATGTAAAATAACTGTTGGTAGCAAATGTGTAAATTCATTTACAGGGGCAGGGGTGTCGTTGTGGAGGGCTCAAGGGGGCTCAACCCATTTGTTGAAATCACGAGAGTTTTTTGGGGACTCAGCCCCACTTCATCGGACATAAGTCAGGCTGGGTACGTTTTAAATTATGCATTTGCTAAAATGAGAGAGGAAAGAAAGATACTCAGCGGTGACAAATATATAATGGTCATAAATTCAGAAATAGGCGCCGTTAAGGCGTACCCCCTTATATTTCTGACAGCACTGTGCCCTTGTTGCAGTTTTTGGACGACATAGCTTGACCGAAATCGGGAGCCCTTTTCACTAAGAGGGGAAAAATGTACACTCTTTGTTTATAAAAATACCTAATTTTTTGCTGTTCTTAGACTTCACTTGAAAATCAAAGGAATAAATCTTTGCTGATGTTTTTTCTTTATCATAAAACAAAACAAAACTGGAACAGAGTAACATATATTGTCTCTATAGTTTAAAAGTTTAGATAAAAGCTGTATTACATTATTGAATTGAATACACAGAAATTATGAGTCTTTATCAAGCTTGAGCCTTGTATTATTCTTAAATTTTTCTTATATTTCAGCGACTCTTAGCATTAGCATTGAAGACGAGTAATGTGAAAATTTATTAGAGTAAGACTACAACTATAGAGACAAAGTAACCTTGGAATTTGTAACTCGTTAAAACAGTTTTTTAACTGGAGCAAAATAGTGCTCAATTTTACTTCGTGATCAATTTAGCACTCATGGGGTACATATGCTCTTTTTTATAAGGCAATAGATTATAAAAATATCGCTGCTTAAAATCGTTGAAATAAGAAGAAACTACTTTTTTCTCTCATCCTCACATGTCTTAACTATTCCTGCTATTGAGACTGGGCTTGGTTTTACTATTTTCTTAACTTTTCTCGAATGGAACGTCTAACCCCCAGCACTTGATAGCCGAATCATAAACGTATTCAAACATCTATTAATATAAGTTTGGCAATTGATAAACGAACCTGGTTAGGATCCTGGAAGAATAGGATACGTTTAGAAGACGAATAGACAAGTGAGGAATTCCAAAAACTGCATATCTCATGCTGTTCTTCCCATTTACTTTCTATGCATTGAAAATCCTATATATAACTTGCTTAGCGTAGAAATTCCCAGATTGTGCAAAAGTCAATGGATCAATATTATTGTGGTATTTACAAATAACCTTCCCTGCGGTTTCTCAGTACTAGAGGCACAGCACTGTGTGTTATCTGTAACTGATTGTATTGTAATTGAACAGTTTTCCTTTGTTTTCGTAGACAAATCCTTTTGTTCGATGCCAGCAGCGCAGTCTATTGAGCTACATTTAGAATGTTTTTAATCGGCGATGCCTCTTTTCCCCAGCTTTTGTAAATATTTGCCTTATGAATATGCACCAGACACTTAGGTTACCAGAGCTGGTTAGAGATATACACGTTTTTTTATAAGAAACCACTTTATAAGCAACCTAGTACTACACAGCCTAGAATTTAAGAAAATGTTAGAACCACCAGGAAAGAGCTAAGAAACTTAAGATAAATAACACATTGCTATCGTTACCTGGCTCAACGTATCGCAAGTTAGTCGCTCCTAGCGAATTAGATACTGTGCTAACATTATCTATTTATAATTTTCTATAAACTTTTTTCAATAAAAAGCATTAATGTGCAAGAGAAATCATTTTGGTAGTGACATTTGGCTCTCAATCAATCAAAACATCCAATGTTGTCCAATGTATATTGTCTTTCTTTCTATGTATTTCTCAGTGACTTACACGCTACTAACATAAGAACAAAGTAAGAACAAGTCAGCCTCAAAATTTGGGAAAAATTAAGAACTGCCAGCCAGAACCTCAATTTCAATGGTTCTTATAAAACGAGTGTAAATAGGCTGGAAGGGTGAAAGTGTACTACTAGTTTGCAAGGTCAGCATTTGTGTACGTTTTCACTGCAATTTTGTTCATGACATTAAGAAACTTTTAAGAAGCTTTGAAAACTAGAATGTAGCCAGAAATTAAGAAACTTTTTACAAACAGGCCTTCACTTAGGTTTCTTATAAAAAAACGTATACTTAGTCTTTTTGCAATACTTTAGCTCTAGAGTTCTTAAGTTATGCTACACTATTTTTATAGAAATAAAGTATATGAAAATGTCAGGGTAGAGTATCGCTGAAATTTGAGAATTGTTTGAGAATAATTTGAAATTGAAAATACACGTTTGTTTTATAAGAACATGTTGTAATAATGAAGAGTCGATATTTTTCTCCTACAGCTTTCCCTCACATTTCTCCTACCTCTCTCAAAACATCAAAATTTACTTGGGCCTTGACATCTTACGAGGCAATTAACTGGTTGTGGCATGACTTTACGATAGCGCCATGCTTTCGATGCAAGTTAGTTTAGTACTTAACTGAGTTTCTACATGATATTTACGGTAGTATGAGTATCATGCAGGTTTCTGAAGAATTCATCAGCAGCAAAAAAATTCATGACCAAATAGTCCATCGTATTTAGGATTAATCATAGAAAAGAGTAGTCAAAATGTTGCTCGAAGGTTTATTTGTCAGAAACAACCAGAAGTTGTCCGTAAAGGTATTCGAAAAAGCTTTTTGTCCAAAATGTTTTGCCTGCTAAAAATTTTTGTACCTGATAATTTATACTAGCTGTTAAATATAACTTTGGCAATCTATTTGTTTTTGTTTTTTTCGCGAGAATTTTTGTTTTTCTTTCTATTCGTTTAAGTTGTGATGTTTTTGTATAAATATAGCACCATAGCCCATGATTTATATACTATTCAAAATTATTTTCGGAATCAACATTCCACTGTAAAATGAAAGACAGAAAAGTAACGAGGGAATAAAGAGCAGGAGATAAGACAACTACGGATACAGAACGAAGGAATATTATTGTTATGATTTAGAAACTTACGGTAATTCACTACATTCTCTTCTTATAAGAACACTTGGCGTTTTTTCGAACCACTATATTCTTATTTTTTTCTGATTTTGAGCCTAGAATTATTCTTAAATTATTCATAAATGCCAAAGGTGTAACTTTACCTAAAACTGTAAGGAATAATTCCAATCTTTGTTGGTGTTTTACTACATGCTAAGCAAGAGTTTATATTTTGTATTGATAATGCACATTTACATCTGAAAACAGTATCATAACTAGGATACAACAAGATTGTTATGCCTTGATGAAGCTTGAGCCTCGCATTATTCTTAAACTATTCTTAAATTTCAGCGATTTGAAACCTCAATATTCCTATGAACTTTATTGCTATCAAAAAATAAAGAGTGTAACTTGCTTGGAAAGCAAGGCGCCATTGTAAGGCGATACCGCAAT
>OLMO02000252.1:8406180-8417943 GCA_900291935.2 Cassiopea xamachana
GTATGTATGTATGTATGTATGTATGTATGTATATGTACACACACACACACACACACACCATGCAAAGATATCATGGTAAACATAACCATATCTCGTATTTGTAGAAACGTATATAGAAGTAGTATATGCACAGTTCAATTAAAGTATTTCAGCCATTGAATGCTTAAATCAGTTATTGGAAATCAGAAGATGCTGCCCCTTTCAGTCATTTTATAGCGTGGAAATGAACCCGATTTATGCGAGTTTTTCTCGCCATCTTCTTTTCGCATTATTAAATTTGCCGTCAATTGTGTGAAGAATTGTATACTACAAGCTTCAGCTTCTCAACTAGTTTTCGGTTTAACATAAATCGTTGAATTATTGCTCATTGATATAAGTTTATAGTTTGGCTAATCATTTTTTTTGTCTCCTTGGAATTAATTCTTTAATAAAGATGTAAATAATCCGCTATGATAAGGACTTTATTAGATAAGGCTCCGTTTATTGGAGTGGCAATATTTAATTTTGGAAGAAGATTTTTCTTAATATCTTCACTGTAAAGAATGATATGTTATGGCTAATAATAGTCTGTGAGCCAGTTTTTTGTTTAGCTGAAGCTTGTACCCTTGTTGTATTTTAAAGATAAAATGAAATGAAATTCATGTGCTATACTTTTAGGGAAAGTATACGCGATATTTTAAATGAAACTTAATGATGATAGTAAATACCGCTGATTAAATGGATGAAAATATTTGGCGACTATTAATTTACTTTTAGACATGGTTGCAATCAGCAGAGGACCAGGCCGCGCGTTTCAACATTAATGCCCCTAATTCAGAGAACATCCGAGAGTTAATGAAAAAGCACCAGGTATGTTATCATGAAAAGTGTTCAGCTTTCTTGAATTTGGTCAATTTTCAACTAGATGACAAAGAAAGTCGTCATTTTGTTGTTCTTTCTTTGTGCAATATTTGTTTCAAATAGTAGTTGAACTTCAAGTTTGGTCCGTCGTTTTATGCTCTTGGCCCCGTTGAGGATAGATAATTGAGCAATCAAGGGATGGTACAGAAAAGAATACAAAAAGGGGGTCAAGGAGAACGAAGAAAAAATAGAACAAATTGGTAAGTGGAATGAAAAAAATGATTGTAGGAGGCTTGCTTTCCATACACCTTAAATATTATTTTCTATGCCCTAGTAGATTAATATTTGAATGCTGTTTGCGAACCAAAAGCTAGGTCAGGGCCGTAACCACGATTTTCATTTGGGGGGGCTTAGAAGTCACTATCGGAGGAGGCGTCACCATGGTTGAGGCGGAGGAGCTGAAAAATTTATTTTAACAAGAAATTATTGGGGGGGCTCCAGCACCCCTTGCCCCCCCCCCCGTGGTTACGGCACTGTAGGTGTTTACCAGCGTTGCCTGCAAGACAGGGGGCACTCTAGCAATTCCTTCTGCACTCACCAACGGGGAAAGGAGGGGTGTCCGTTTGAGGGCATTAGCTCAGCACCATCACAAAAGTCTATAAATGATGGGAGATCAAATGCAGTGCTTCCACTTGGAAGGAAATTTCCTTTTTTAAGGAAATTTCAACCTTCAGAAGGAAATCAGAAGGAACTCGAATTAAAAAGGAAAAAGAAGGAAATTCGAGTAAAATATAAGGAATATTGAGGAAATTCGAAAATTCACTACAAAAAGGAGAAAAATATAGTTTTTGAGTTGTTTTTGTCAACAACTGCCCGCTCAAATTGTAAAAACTAGCTTCCAAAATGAAGGCAAATGCAACAGATGAGATGGCCCGAGAACTAAAAAAGGCTTACTTGCAAGATTTGTAGATCGCCTTGAAACAATTACATTGACATTAAAAACAATTATTATTGCTCTGATTTCTTCTGTTATTTATTGTATGTTCTTATATTTTTAATATCTCGCTTAATTGTTGTGTTGAAAAAATACAATGCAATCAGTTGTTTTGTTTTGTTCATCAATATTCAAACATATTTAATTTCTTCTTGTGTCTGCATCAAGCTCAAATCAAAATAATTAAACAGCAGCATAGTATAATTTACATAAATTATCATTTAAAACTATTTTAAGATATGCACGAAACACTGAGAGCTGTTTACGCGTCATTTTAGGGCCTTTTTTAACTAATTTTAGGATAACTTTGTTGGCCTCACGTTGAAAGGAAATTGGAAAGAAATTTCGAAATTGTGGAAGGGAAATTTAAGGAAATAATGTCAAAGCTGGAAGGAAAGTTTATTTTTCAAAGTGGAAGCACTGATCAAATCATATCTTTGCTGCCCTTTGGATATAGTTTGCTTCTTTTCCTGTTCTTTTATAGACAAAGCTGGTGCTTATCCTTGCTTAGAACTACGTGGAAGCCATGCTATATATAGCCATAGAAGACTGAAAAATATAGAATTTTAAAAATTAAGGAAGGTATCTTAATAGTTTAGTGCTATTGTTTAGTTCATTATGATTTTTTAGCAATTTGTTGATGCTGTGAAAAGAAAAGAATACGATTTGCAGAAAGTGAATCATCATGGTGAAGCATTCCTTGCTGAAGCTAAGGTATACCTTTTTTCTGTCATTATCAGAGACGCACTTACCCATGGGCCCACTGGGCCCGGGCCCAGGGGCCCCCTAAAATTCTTAGATTTAGGGGCCCCGAGCAAAATTTCGAAAAACCAGTGAATTACAAGTCCCCTTATAAACTTACCTTGCGACCATGTCCATAAAAATTCATGCTAACAGGGTGCTTGGTACTATACACGTGACAAAATGTTTTAGGTGTATTTAAAGTGGCCCAAATCAAGTCTGGGCCCAGGGCCCCAACCGACGTAAATGCGGCCCTGGTCATTATCATCAAATATGAGTAAACACAGTGTTTACAATACTGTGTGTACCCCATTGCTCGGAGGGTCACTGAGTTCTGGCTATAAGTGCTACTTCGAATATACCGCATTGTGGTAATATACCGCATTTTGGTAATATACCGCATTTTGGTAATATGCCTCATTTTGGTGATATGCAACATTTTGGTAGTACTTACGAAAACGGAAGAACACAATAGAGGTAAGAAGAGCAATAATACAATAGGTATATCCCAGCAGGGGCGGATCTAGAAAATTTCATGACTGTCGTACATAGGGTGTGGCTCGTTAGTAGGCGTGGTGAAACCATGGAATTCTGCGACTGTTTGTTGTGGGGCTGGTGAAGATAGTCAAAATAAATTACACATGTTGAGGACGTACATATTACACCATAACACATTAATGTTAAGCCATGCAAAAGAGGTACTCAAATAATTATAATTTCCAATTATAATTATAACCCTAATCCTAACCAATGCTCTAACCCACTACAGTACTCAGAGTTATAAATGAATTGCTGTTAATACCCCATGCTTTATTGTAAGCAGGGGCGGATCCAAGGAGGGCTGGGGGTCATGACCCCCTCCCAAAGGGCAACATTTCCCATAAGACAATCAAATGAATTAGATGGGCCCCCAAAGTCCAGCACTAGACCAGCCTCTGCTTATGAGACATTAACCAGTTACCAAAAGTATTTCATGGCATATTTCACAAATTCTATGTAACTGAAATGACAGCACAAAAATGTGCTATGAGCATGGGAAATTACCATTCTCAGGATCATTCCCTGGAAATATGAAATATGATCCTGAAAGTTACCTGCTCTCTGCAAAGGATTTCAGATTGGTTTCAGGCACGTTTAAGGTGCAAGAGAACATAATGTAATATTGAAATGATATGCTGAAATGTACCTTGCAGCTATGACTCTTTTATCACTCATGTCGCTGCTACCAGATAAGTCTTCAGCTAACAGGATTTTCTTCGAAATTACGGCACATTTGCCCAGCTTTGCTAATTCAGCATTATAGATTACCTCCAACGCGTTGTAGTTTTCTTCTTCAATAAAGTGCTTTACTTTTTCCAGTAAATCCATCATAAGAACAAGACTGCGACATGAATGGAATTCTGCTGCCTTTCACGTGCTAAGGAACCTATTAAAATCTATTTATCAAATCTTATTTAAGATTGTGCGACAGCGCTACTAAGCATCCTTTAGGCAGACGGTCGCACAGGAAAACGATATGATTGGCTACCTCAATTCATATGCAAATTGTGCGACAGTCGTGCGACAGTGGGAAAGAAGCATCCTGTGCACAGACATCTTACTCTATCTACTTTTTTTGCCCTGTTGGGCCTCAGTAAAAACTGTAAGATTTAACAATCCGGAATAAAGATCACAAATATCGGATCTCCGCTTTCTGAATAGCTCCTCCACAGAATAGGAAAATGTAAAACAATTCTATATAAGTCCCTATCTACTTAGAACAAACAAAAAATACATCTGAGAGCTGATTCGATGTAGTAAAAATTAGAAAAACTTGCCAAGTGGCTAAAAATATTATTGTGCAGCTGATGTTGACTGTCGCATGTGCGACCTGTGCGACAGTCTAGTTCCGCCCCTGTGTCCCAGGATAGATGTCAGAAAGCCCCATGGGAGCAAGAAGTAATATATGGGACGATCAATTATTGATTTGTTTGCTTGATAATTGATTTAATTGATAAAGATATATCCAGTTTATTGCGTCATCTTAAGGCTGCTAACTGACTTTTTNTGCCAGAGAAACCATGTAAAGTCGAATTTCTGTACATTAACAGTCACATGCAGGAGGAAGAATACTTGACATTTTACAAAAATTGCGGTGTACATTACATTTTACAACAGTGTAAGCAAAAGTTTTGCCTCTCCAAAAGTCGAAGTGTAAAGAGAATTTGTAGTTCTTCCCTACCAGCTAGATTCTACTTATTCAATCTTGCCTCATTGAAAGCCAGTTTGACGAGTACTTTGCTGGGAAAAAGGAGCAAGTTTCAATTTTGGAGCTTTGTGACAAGAACTAATAATTTCAAACTGCAAGAAAAGGGCTGTTTTGTACTTGACAAAAATGTTAGTTTTATCTTAAATTTCGGTTATTTGGAGCATGCATTAATTAGAAAAAATTGCGTGAATTAGTGAGTGCGTACAGTAGTGTCTTTCAGTTGCACCAAGGCAGCTCTGGAGATTTTTCTTGCGTATGGAGATTTACCATGTGGACGCGTGGTGTTCAAGGCATCTTGCATTGAGCACACACCTCATAGAGGTGTGTCTTGATAGTGCATTAAGCTAACATGTATGATTCAACTGTCACTACTTGATGCTGTTTTCCAACTAGGAAAAGTAAACAATTGCAATATCAGAGATTTCAGACTGCTAAATCGGACGCAATCACTGAGAAGATGCTGACATAGTACATGCTTTTTTCTGCGTGTGGCACATGCATACTTCATGCAATTTTCAGAGCTTTTGGTGAATCACGATAACTATTATTTTTTTTTATTGACCCAGTGTTTTGGTGTCACAACAGACAACTGCTGTCTAATATTTGAATTTAACTTACTTTTGTGCACAGAAAATATATCAAGGATCAATTTGAATGACTGCATAGTTACAATATTATGAAAATGGGACACTCTGCAATCACCCCAGGTAGAAGACGGAAAATTGTTGGCTGCCATGGAAACAAACTTCCGTATAAAAATTTTAGCAGTAGATTTGGACTAACCACCTAAAATTACATCTAGTTAGTAATTATGAACAACTTTGGACTGAGATTATTGTATTTTGGATTTTCGAGGAATGACCTGCCTCAAACGTCATCTCTGAAGTGCCTTATTGTCGTCCCACGCTAATTAATTTCTGAAAATTTTTCCAACCCCCCACTCATATTAGGACTCCCCGCTTATTAGTTTTTGCGCAATTAGTTTTCAAGCCGTGTTCCAAATAGATGTCCTGAGCAAATCTTCTTGTCTTTTAACAATATTTTTGTGCTTCTTACGTTCTCACAGCCATAGACGCCCATTTTATGAATATAGAGTGCTTCATAGCAGTACGATCTTAGATTCCAAAGCAATTTTTCTTCTCTTCAAAGCTCCCCACCCGCTTATTCCAACCCCCGCCACTTATTTGTTACTTCTGATGTTCCAACCTCCCGCCTATTCCAACTCCCTGGCAATTAAGCACTTAACAGTAGGGGCCCTCATTTGAGGAGATGCTCATTTGAAACTCAGTCTTTTTGAACTCACACTAAAAAATATCTTGCCTCATCTGATACTGGTGGACAACGCTTTAGTGAGTATAGCTATTTTTGAAACTGCAGACAGCTCTTATCAACTCAAGATAAAGTGGCCCTGCGTGCTTAGTGGTTGATACACCATAATTATATTTACAACTTATGTATATTCACTTTTGTTTGTGTCACCATAATCTGTTTTGAATTTCAATCGTTGGCTTTCGACTTTGTGCACGTGTTATTCTCTCAAATTGATTTTCTGTCGGTCCCTGTTGTCAAACAATCATACTCTATGTGCATATTTCAATAGACTACTCTGCCAGTTCTACAGAAAGATTCTTTCAGTGGCTAGTTGTCATATTTATGGTTGCAATAAGAGTCTAAAACACATGGCATGACCATTACGTCATCTTTCTCATGATTGGCCTATGTTTTTTGTTGCTGTATGTCATTTGTTCTAGAGTTTTATTGAAATGAAAGTGTGGGGATCTCTGCTTTGCTCTACAGCCATTAGGAGAATTAAATCTAGAACCAGTCCGAATTTTCTTATCATTTTCTACCTTGTGGCAGTGTATTCTGGATCCTTATTTGCTTTGTGCCCGCCAGTCAGGAATAGACATCCCCCCGAAAAATTTTTTTTTATTTTTGAAAAAAGTAAACCATCATATTCTTGTTGCAATCCCCCCACGCTTATGAATTTTGATCCAGGATGGAATCCCCAACCCAGATTTAGAATTTGCGTTGCTAGATGAGCGCATAAAAAGAGAGAAATTGTCGTCAAAAGCACTGACAACGTAACTGAAAGTCGTATCAATGATGGCGGCACTGAGAGAGGATTATGGGAACACTTTTAGTATGTTGGCAAGTAGTTATGTAAGGAGCTGTATTTCTCGAACATTTTACCAGCCCCCCCCGGTTTATTGCGGCTCACACTGTTACCAACCCCCTTCTACTTGTTTCTAACTTGGGTTCATTGAAATGTTGAAATTTTGCCAAATTCTATTTGATAGCACCATCTGCAACGTCACACTGAATAATAACAATAACAAAAATTAATAACAAAATAGGTTGAAACGTAGCTAATTACAGGAGCTAATTTAGGCCTAAACTAATTTCTGCAAAAGGGATTTGACCTGAAAGACAGCAGCCAGCGATTTCCCCAATGTTAAATCTCATGACTGAGGTTAGCGCGATAGTTTTTATCTGCGCATTTGAAGGGATTGCTTTAGATATTCATTTTAGACAAATCTTACTTTTGTTCACTGTTTCATAAAATATATTGCANATTACTTTTGGACAACAATACGATTAGCTTATATTTTATGAAAGCCTTAGTTACAATTGTGTTCTTTTTCAGACGCCATATTTTATAAATGTTAGAGATACTTTTAATTCTCTTAGGACGACGCTGTTTAATATGCAAATTAGCGTCAATCAATAAATTCTGCACCGCTGAGGTTTAGTTATCTTGTTTGCTATAAATATAGGCCATTCAAAGTAATATTTTCCCATCCACGCTCAACAAAGACACAAAATACATCATTGTATGGCTACCGTTAGCGTCATTGCTGTGGAACAAAGATGTCTTTGCTGATGATACAGTCCAACTTCTTTTAGCGGACAACATCCAAACGTATCCAGTACTACATGACCATTTTGTAGCGAACACTTGTAGAACCTACCAGAGTGCAGAGAAAAGTAAAATGTTCCTCCGTCAGCCGCTCCTTTACTTGTAACCTGCATCATTATAAAGCATCGATATGAAGTTTCCTATGTTGTCTCTTAATGCTCCTCATGCCATATCGTCTCATTTCCATGCATCAGAATTTTGTCAAGCCAAATTCTTTACAAAATCACTAGGCCTTCTCCAAAGCTGACATAGGCTTACAAAAACCTTCCTCCGGCCCACAGCAACGAAGCCGTGACTTTCTGGAGTCTAGAACCAGCAACAATCTCATAGAAGAGGCTCTTCATAAGGGGCACATAGCATAGTGCAATTGATTCGAGCAGGCACGCTTTGTCACCATTTGAAGAAATTATGCAAAATGTATCACACGAGAAGTATTTGGGAAAATAAAATTGGAAATAGCGATATTTATTATAACCTGTTTTCCTTGAAAGTGCTTGAGGTATTAAAACGAAAACAGTACACATATTATAAAGTCATGATGGAATGAAAGACTACTTAATTAAAGTTGTGACGGAACGAGNGAAATTAATTCTATATATTGTAATAGAATGACAGATTATTAAAACTTATAGAAATAATGGTAAATGAAGTAAAGTTAGAAATCGGGAATATTAAATTTGCAGATTTTTAGAGAAAAGGATATTTTCAATAATATTTGTGGGTACTAGACGTCACACAATCGCGCAGAACACGCAATATACGTGATGGTTAGTCTTCGTGGCAATTTTCTAGAACCACTTTATAGCAGACAACATGTTGTAGCGTAAACTTGTTTTTTTTGAACAAATGGTATCCATCATAGACAGGTTTTACTATGAATCATTACACAATTGGGAATTTGACTGAATTCGTACGCGCACGATTGTAAAATGCTGGTCCATTTGTTATCCAAGAGGGTTCATTTTTTATGGCATATGGAGAAGAGCATTGGTTACAAAATTTACATAAATTATTCCGGTCTTTTTTCGTTGCTAGTATAATGTCGCAAAACTTAGTGACACTTGAATAGAACGAAAACAGCAGCAAAACACAAGTTTCTGCAATTCAGAATTCGTTGAAATATTTTTTCCAAGATTTCGTTGCTTGAGAAAATACCTGCTGGAATCTTTAGCAGCAAGATCCTTCATCTTCAATAGGTAGAACAGGATGTTAAGCAGAAAACCCATTTTGGCCCTTATAGAATCTTCATAGGAAGGAAAGTAGGTCAACTATGCCTAGAAAAGAACAACGAAACAGTTAGGAAACATTAGAATTTCACCACGTTTTTAATAGAAATGAGGCTCACTCCCTCCCTGTCACGATTAGATCCGTCTCGTCACGCTGAAACCAGTCGAATTCAATCCAAAAGAACCCACTGTATTACCCCAGCTCTGTTTTTATTGGATAGCGTCGCAGCAATAGATAGTATAGGAACGATCCTGTGTGTGCAAAGGGTTGTCTGATTTTTTAGTGTAATACTTGTTTATGGTATTCTGTTTCCTTCTTGACAGACATCTGCAGTGACTAATAGGTCGTTTAATTATATTTGTTATTTTCAAGAGGTATAACGAAGCGTGAATTTTCCCTTCAATCCATGTGATACCCTTTCTTCTTCTTATAAAAAGGCCTTCCAAAAGGAATTGGAGAATTACCTGGCTACAGTTCCAGAGGCAGTCTCCTCTTCTGTTGGTGCAAGTGGACAAACATGGGTCTTGGAACAGAAACTGCACACTATCAATGACCGTTTTAGAAAGCTGTTAAGAACTCTTCATTTCAAAGGGAACCTTCTAAATGAGTCATTGCAAAAGCATATTGAATTTGAAGAGAAGATCAACTCATTCATGCCTTGGTTGATGGAGGTTGAGAAAAGGTATGCAAAGGAATATCAGGAGGCAATTCCATCTGATGCTAAGAAGATTCAGAAGAGAATTGATGTTGTTAAGGTAGTCTTGGCAATGTTCATTTGTCTATTCGTTGATATTCTCGTACTGAAGTAGTTCTTTTACTTGCTTGAGAAAAATTTTGTTGCTTCAGTTTATTTTAGAACTTGAAAGATCTGCATTGCTATTGCCTTTCGGCTCGATTGGCAATATTTGAACTCAAAGTTCAAGTGCGGGCAAAGTATTTCTGAAGTTTTAAGCTATATGTTCCGCATGGAGACATCAAGGAGCAGTAATTCCCCTTATTTGTGAACGGCATTGTGTTTCCTTTGGGCTTACACAGCTTCCCCCATAGGGAATTAGCATTCTCACCTGAATAAAGATCTGCTGCCCTTGATGGTAACTGTGGAATATTTGAATGGCTATTTTTCTTTCCTATCAAGGGTATTGAAGGTTATGGAAATGATCATTGCATATGAAGTTTGATGTCGAATAGCCTTTGAGAATGAAATTTTGGAGGATTGTCGAATGTGTATGTTCGTATGCAAAACGTTGTGTCACTTTCCATTCCATCACAATGTGAAACATATTACAACTTTTAAGAAATCAAGACCAAGTTTGCTATAGAGTTGAAATATATATAGAGTTATATAGAGTTGGGCATAACTCGATAATTTGTTTCATTGTTTGTTAATGTAAATTGCATTTTCCCTTAGAATTTATTAACCGTTGTGGAAGAGAAACACGCTGAAGTTGTTAGTATCAGGATGGCTGCGGAACTGTTGTCGGGCCTAGACAAACGTGATACTGAGCATACTGCTGGTCACTACGTAACCACACAAGCACCAGGTTATTTATGCTCACTTTATTGTTTTAACTATCAGATGTTGTTTTCTACATCATCTAGCCAAATTTACTTATCATTATGGCAAAAGTATACCCCTCAGAACTAAATTTCTTTTAAATTAAATTTCTCTAAACTACTTTTGGAAAATATAGTTTCAAATATGGGAAGCCTTCCAGAAAGTACCGTAAAATCTCGCACATAGGCCGCTCGTTTTTTCTACTTTTTTCAAAATTAGGGGTGTTATGTATTTCCATGCTCCCTTTGCTCTTGCATGGTGATAGTTATTGTAAATCGTGTGAGAATAAAAAAATTAGGGGTGCGACCTGTGTGGAGCAAATTGTTCCTCATGAAAAAGTCAAGTCTTTCATGAAGGGTTGTTTGGTCCACAGAATGAAGTGCAACTCTCTATTCTATGTTTGGTACCATCAACATTTGTATGTTTTGTACCGTCAACAATTGTAACACAAAGGATTATTGCCACATTTACGTACTCATGTATTAATACGTATATTGTTTATCAATAAACAATAGAATGGGTAGGTTTCAATTTTCAGCTTCCATTATTATCGGAATGTCTTTCTGTTTGTCATATACTGTCATAGGCTTACACTTCAGGCAGTTTTATTTGCGAAGGAAAATGGAAATCGTGCTGCAAGACAGCAAGTTAATGTTGATGAAAAACTGCTAAAAAGATTGATAGATTACGAATGACTAAAAATTGCGTTTGTGGATAGGTTTAGCAACGACATATTGCATTTTTTGTTTGTATACTGACCAGTCTTTTAATAGGGTCAATCCGACAGTTTTGTAAAATGTGTTCAAGCACTGAGCTTGTTTATGTTGAGCGCTCTCATAAATATTTTTCCAATTTTCATTGCTATAAAATTAAGATGTGGCCTATGTTTGGGCGTGGCTTATACACGAGTTTTGCGGTATGCGTAATGGTTTTCTGTTACAGGTTTGTGATTCTCCCAAAGACAAAGCATTCACCTTGTATCTGCGAAATTGTGAAACACACGTGTTTTATTTCTTTTTAGGTGTATGGATCCAAACAACATCATCAATTGTCAAACGGTTTGAGGAAGTAACTATTAGCATAACAAGTTTGAGTAGCAAACTGCAGACAGTGTTAGTCACCGTCCTGAACTTCAAAGATGGCCTTGATTCTATGCACAAGTGGTGTGAACAGACTAGGAAAATGTTCGAGAGACTGACAACTGTATCCTTTGATATATACATTCTGCATCAGCAAAT
>OLMO02000252.1:8443745-8457839 GCA_900291935.2 Cassiopea xamachana
ATTCTTTTCTTTCCTGAGTTCATTGCCTGTATCCTGTGTGGCGGTACAACGTTTCTAGGGAGCTCTTTCCGTATCCCCCTTTAGGTGAGCAGTAGCATTATCCCTCTGGATTCCTTCTCAATAAGTCTGTTAGGCAATTTTGGTAGAGTTTTAGCAATGCCCCCTCCAAACTCTTAAGGAAAACTGATGGTTGCATCATAGAATTTCGTTCATTTAATCTCTTCCGTTGTCCTTATAGTCTCGTTGTGTTTTAGTAATAGTTTTTCTAGATTCGGCTTGTGTCGTATGTGTGACGGTATTTAGGGGGTAATGTGAATAATGTAAAATGGAGTGTGAAGTGTAGTTTTAATTACGGTGTGTGCAATACTGAACAGTTTTGAATTAGGTTTAATTGTATCAAAGTGTGGCGTGATGCAATGCGTGATTTGGTGTGGGTTTCTGAGCTTAGATTTTTAAGATTTATTATGAATTTTTTTCCAAAGTAACACAGCCTTCTTCTTCCAAAGTTCTCAGAAGTTGCACATCCCGTTCAAGACAGTACTGTATTGGTAGTGCCCTTTTGTTATTGTTGCTGTTGTTTTTGATGTTGTTGTTGTGGCCATATGAGTCATAACAGGGTCATGGACTTCTTTTGAATATTCAAAAATGAGACATGGTATACTTTGCGGAACCTGTTTGCTCGCGCTTGTTTATGAAAATGATCAAATTGGCATTTTTAGATGAGTTATTTTTAAGGTCTAGCCTGTTTTAGTTAAAGCATTGGAAGGAATTCAGAGGGATGTAGTAAATGCTGTTATTTTATTTTGAGCTATTTTGTCCAGTGAGATCCGTTTGTACGGTTGAGTGGTCCAGTTAGTATGGATCTCTCTGCTGGCAAGAAGTCCATATTAGATTTTTCTACAACTCAATAAGAGATCATATCAGCTTTCCATTCATAATTTGCAAGATTGCATGCTAACTTCCCCATATGGACCATTGAAGTATAGTTTGGTATTTTTTTACTATGATTTTGATATTGGAAATATGAGAATCTTTTAAGTTCTTCCAGTATGTTCTAAAATTAGACAGCTTACTTACAATCCACAGGATATAGTAGATTGGTTGTACATGTACATCGGAGTTTAAAGTCTTAGTTTTCAGAGCGTAAAGCAAATTATTTGGGAATAGTCGTATTGCTGGGGGAAGCTTTGAATGTGTATTAGAAAGTCCCTTCAAGCCTGTTTTGGAAATGTTTTTGTTGTGAAAAAATATGTACTATGATGTCACAGGGGTTTTTCTTTAAATTTTATCGTGTTTGCTATGCAGCGAACTTTTTCAAAAGCTATCATTATTATGAATTTTATTAGTTCCAATTAAATTTTACTTTCCTCCTTTCTCCTCCGAATACTTAAGCGTATCGTTTTATTTAAATGACATCTTCCTGCGTTAGGCATTTATTTCGAGAGTCGAAGGTAAAGAAAATGATTTGAAAGCATTTTCAAAAGCTGCCGATGATCTGCACCGACTTCTTGATCAATATGGAAGTGATGATGAAGAAATTATGGAAAGGCGATCTGCTGTGAATGAAAGATATCGTAATGCACGCGCAAAATTGACGGAAAAGTTGTCTGAAATAGACCAAGTAGCAGAAAAGGCTAATCAGTTCAACAAGGTAATAAAAGAATCGCGGAAATCCATTTCGGGGGTATCTGAGAAGATTGAGCCAAAATTTAGCAAAGGTGTTCCTAGAGACCCCGCGAAAATTGAAGCCAGTATTCAAGAAATTGAGGTACTGCTTTTGTGTCAATTTGCATATTGATAGAAATATCTATATCTATTACTAGCGGCGAAAGATTAGTACGATATTTTTAGCTGCTCCCCTTCAGTTTTCTCAACACATTCATTGAAATCCTTTTTCTTGTATGAAGTACACCCTACATCTCAATCTAGAAATAAATATTCTCTGTCATCTCGACAATGTTCCACCCAAGTCCTTCCTCTTCAAGAATCCAAGCCTCTCCAATCTCTCCTTTCTTTAATCAACATCACAACGCCTGGTTGCCGATCTTTCCATCTTTTTTTGGACACTTACATTGACGTTGCTCCTATGACAAGGGTGGCCAACCAGTTAGAAGCTAAGGCCCACATTCTTTAATGTGATACTGCAAAGAGCCACTCAAAAATCATTGCGCACGCCCCCCATATTTTCTTCTCACACAAAAATATCTTATTGAGCTCAAGTGAAGTAAACATATGTTAGAAACAGACGCTTCAATATGAGTGTAATAGCCGCATGAAATCAGCCAAAAAACCGCATACGGCTGGCGAGCCGCTCGCTGGGCAGCCCTGTCATATTATATCTGAAGTATTATACCAGATCCTCTGGAATGTATCACAACAAACTTGAACCTAATTACTCATGCCTCTTCCAATATTCACTACCTATTCTACGAACTATCCCACTCGTCATCAATCATCCCAAAAGCCTAAAATCTATGGAATGCTGTTTTCTCCCTCTCCTTTCCAGAATTATTAAAGCTAACTTCCAATCTGTCGTCAACAGACTTGAACCTTTCTTTCTCTGTACTCACAATTTCTATTATACCTTTACAGTAGGCCTTAGGACGTTTCCTCACCAAAATGTATTGAAAGGAGAGTTGAAATGAATGCTGTATGTACAGATGCTCTCATCTTTGTGTTGTTAATGATGGTATATCGCCCTGTATTTTTAAAAATAGTAAGGTTGCTGTTGAATGCTAGATAGGTGAATGGGAGTGCCCACCCCCTGACAACTTAAACTTGAGGAATTGTGACAAACTTCCAGAATGTTTATGAAATGTATAACCTTAAGATGATGTCACTGATATATAGGCATGCTTAATATGAACTCACTGTCGTAATTCGCGGGAAATTCATTAAGAAGTTCTTTGTTTGACACCTGAACCACTGATGTTTTTAGTAATGCACATACCATCCTAACCTGCACCATCTTTGATTGCTAAATTTTAGGATGCAATGATGGAAGTGGAGAAGTGCAGAATGAAAAACCAAAATGGCTATGATGTAGGTGATTGGCTGATTGAAAAAAGCCACCAGGATCCAGTTGTGATAGAGGAAGTGACATCAAGAATAGCAGAGCTATCTCGACCTGCAGATGAGCTGTCACGTAAGCTTGGCTTCTTGAAATCCGAATTGGAGAAGAACTTGATGCAACAGAAGAATTTTTCAGAAGTTGTGGATGATTTTGATGTTAAACTGAGAAAAATGGAAGACACAGCGTGGAAACTGAAGCCCATTTCAGCGATCTACTCAACAGCTAGAGGACAGAATGAAGAATTTAGACCTATTTTTAGAGAGGTTCAAAATGCCAAAAAAGTATACGACAGTATTTTACAACGAAAGGAGGGAGTTGAGAGAGAGTTAGACACTATTAACCCTGAAGATGCAGGCGCTCTGGAAAAATTTCCTGAACTGGAACGTCGCTGGAAAGTTATATGGGGCACTGTGGCAAAATACAACAGTCAGATAACATCAGTACTACCTACTGAAGAAAAATGCCATTATGGTGCAATGAAATTCGCTCCATGGTTGGAAATTGCAGAAGAGAGAGTGAAACAACTAGATAAGCGACCAATGTCAAAACAGGATGAGATTGAAGATGCCAGTATCGAAATAAAGGTAGGTCCATACGCTTTCGCATTTAGGCCGTACTTTTCACTCCTTGTTCTACCAGCATATTGGCAAATGTAGAAGAGAGAGGATTCCGTTGAACTTCAAAATTGCCTTTGAAAACCTTTAATTTAAAACAATCTTGCTTCAAACTGCTTTAAATGATAAATAAATATGTTTTGGTTCAGCTACATGTTGCTTGATAGATAAAAGACATTGTAGTATTGATTTAATCAAGAATCTTGCTATAGTTAAACAGTTCACCTTATTTTCTCTATAAGACCTTCAATTCTTCATACTTAAAGGGGACCTGCAAAGGTAAAACAAGTTTTGGTAATCCGATTAAGGTTTGTGTGAAATCCTGAAAATCAGCTTAAAATTTTAATTTGCGAATGCGTTTACGTGCTAGGAGCGCTCAAAACTACAAATTTTTGCCATATGGCAGCCATTTTGGTGAGAGGACGGGACCGCCCGCGCCAATGTCTGCAGTGTACTGTTACGTCAGAGATGAACATGGAACTTCGATTACCCTGGGAGACCAAGTGATGCAGCTAGTAATAACAGAAATACTGAAATTTATCGACTTTTTCAGCTTAAAATGATCGATTGCATTAGGAAATTGGACGTGTTTGTGAAGGAGATCCGATTTTCCCTAATCTCCAGCACTTTCCCCCATTTGCATGGTTTGTGTCTTTAGGAACGCCATAAGAGAAATATTGGAAATTATCAACTTGATAAAAGCGAAATAGCCGATTTCGGTGAGAAATATATTGTATCTGCCAACAAGACACGAGTTTTCCAGTTTTCTCCCATATACCCTCTATCCTATATGCTCTATGTTACTATATGGCCAAAGTGTCCTTATCTGCGTGGCGTGTCTCTTTAGGAACACCATAAAAAGAAATAGTGAAAATTATCGACTTTTCTCACGAAGAATGGTCGACTTCGCTGGGAGAAGTCCTGTACTTCACACGAAGACACGCGTTTCTTACTTTTCTTCGTTATGCCCTGTATCGTATGTACGTTTTATCACTGTATGGCCTAAGTCAGTGGTGATTGCTAGGGAGCTCCGGGGGGCGGAGCCCCCCTTTTTAAAATTTCTGCTCATTTTGGGGGGATCAGCCCCCCTAGAATTCTTGCATTGACTTAGCTTTTCAGAGTTTATTGGCTTTGTTTCCAAATTGTTATGATCAATTGTGCACTGCTGTATGGTTATTGACGCATCTCTTATTGTTGATTATACTATATCAGTATTAAACTAAATTATCATGTTTTCATATTTGCAAATATAGGCGTGGTTGTAACTTGGCCACACCCAAAATATGGGCGTGGTTGTGTCTAGAGCCCCCTTGTTAAAGTTGTTAGAAATCACCACTGGCCTAAGTGCCACATATTTGCATTATATGATGTGTCTCTCTGGGAACACCATAAGAAAAACACCGTAAATCATCCAATTTTCTAGTTGAGAATGACAGATTGTAGTGGAAAATTGTATTTACATTTGAGGGAGACAGAATTTTCCTTGTTTTTGTCGCATATGCCCTGTATCTTACAGGATACACTCCAAGCTGTTTGTTATCGGGTTTTATGGGAAGTTGTGAAAAATTGGTTTTTCTTTGTCTATTTTCTTCTATTTTTGAGCTCTTCCTGCTCTTATCACTGCAATTATACTCTGAGAAACTGGCTGTTTCAGACAGCAGTTTCAGCTAGGCCCGTTGTCCTCAGCAGTTTCAATGTCTATCGCTGATGTCAGAGGTAACGTCATTACAATGGAAGAAAATGTGCCCGTGTGTCGCAATTCGCGGAATTCAGACCTCAATAAAAACTTAACCATGCGTTGTAATAAATATATTTTTTCACATCATCAAAATAAACATCTTTAAAGTAAGCAAGACTTGTTTTGCCTTTGCAGGCCCCCTTTAAACTAAAGGTAGTTATTTATATAGTACCTTATTGAAAGAAAAATCAAATTATCTTTTCCCTTCCAGAACTTGCAGGATGATATTATTGAACATTCTCCAGTCAAAGAATCTGTTATGGCGAGTGCAGATGAACTGCTTAAGTTGTGTGATGAACATAAAATTGTTGCTGATGTTCCACAAGTGCGTAGTGACAAGCAAGATTTTGTCGATAGATGGGAAAAACTGCGCCTAAATGTTCAGGAAGCCACAAAACGAATTGGCAACACACATAAAGCTTTCGAAGAGTTCGAAAATCGCTTGCAACCAGTAGAGGAATTCATTGTTGAGACTGAGAGAAAATTGGATGAAGATGCTCCATTTAGCTGGGATCTTCTTGAAATGGAAGACCAAGTCAATCAACTTAATGTAATTGTTGAATTTTCGGAATTCCAAATTTTTCATTGTGGTGCAAGGATCACATGCCAGCACTATGCTATTTACTTTTTGTCCAAATGTAGTGTATATGTAGGTCTACTTGGTTTAGGGCAGACAACCATTTCGGAAAAGGCCGGCTGCTTTCGTCTGCATAGAATATTTTAAACAGTTTCTTTGGAGTTTCTTAACTGCATCTGTGCATAGGAATTAAATTTAAGACTGATATGGGCTCACCGTGTCTCCTTTGCATTAGAATTTTCGTCTTGTTCTCGAATTATTAATTTTTATCTTTTGCTGAGTATCATCTCTTTTCAATTTTCATGCCTTCATTCTCATTTACTAGACTGTTTACTAGTTGTTTTTTTACTTCAAACCTTTATTTTCCGCCACAGACATCTGTGTCAGAGATGGAAAATCAGGAATCTAAAGTTTTGGATGCTATTGAGGCTGGAAAGAAAGTTATGGATGAGCAAAGTGGAGAACTGGCATCGGTCAAGAAGAAGGTAGGAGATGCCTCAAATAGATGGAGAGATTTGAAATTCAAAGTTATGGAAAAGAGAAGTAATGCAGAGAACAACTTTAGACAACTGGTGAAGTACACCTCAGCAGTGGATGAATTAGAAAGATGGGTGAATGTGACATCAGCAAGTGTAGTCGTAACTGAATCAAAAGATGGAAAAGAACCAGATGACGTAAATGCAATCAACAAACGGCTTGATCGTCTAAAGGTACCCTTTAGGGACTATGTCAAATGTTCTTCTATTAGATACAATCCATAATTTATGCCGAGGGGCAAAGCACTACCAAAAAAGTGTACGAGATTATTAATCTCATGGGATTATTTTGTGATTGAAAGATTATTTCAAGATTAGTTTGAGATTATTTTGAGATTATGTTAGGATTATTCTCATTTTGTCACTGTGTTGACCATAAAGTATAGAGTGTCATGCATCTTGATTATTTCGACAACAAAAATTTGGATTTTGAAAAAAGCTGTGCAATCCCTTAGCCCCCAACCTGTCTCTCATTCATTCATCCTCATAGTTAAAATGAATCATTCTCATTCAGCTAAAAATTTTAATGACACTGGTTTGCTAACAGTTGATTTGACATATCCTCAGAAGTTGACTCAGATAACATTCGATGAAAAATTGCATATGCTGTTTTCTCGATTTAAGTAATCCAGGGAAAATGAAAAAGTTTTTAGGACACCCTGAATATGGTGCCAATGCTTATCGTTCTTGATAATCACGTAAAATCACGTTTTTTATTGAATACTCAAATGACATAGAACGACATCAGCGAACGCCAACGTTGAAGGACTGCTTCAATTTCCTTAACCGGGATACAAAATGAATGGTTTTCACTGTTTCTAATCATGCGTTTGTCAATAGTTGCAACATAATTTTTTGCAGCGACGTAGCCGCAAGTGAATGGTCTGAATGAAACATCTTCATCTGCATCACGTGGTTGAAAATTTTGAGATTAGAGATTAAAGATTATTTTGCGATTATTCTAAAAAGCGTACGAGATTATAATCAGTGAATTGCCCCTCGATTTATGCCAGGATGGGCAGTATTACGTGGAGGAATTATTTTTTTATGAGTCTATACTTCTTGCTCAGTAGACTCTCGTCAGAATTGAAATAACGCAATGGACTGCTGGCACTGCAAATACTTTTGAAGTTGCTGTTTTTCACTCACTTATCACATATATCGTGCTTTTCATTGAGATTTCCCTCACGAATTTGGAAAAAAATTGACTACTGCGTGCCCGTATGCCTTTAAACAATTTTATTTACCTTAACCTTTCATTTCATACTACTTTGTATATAATTTCAAGTCTTTCGTGAAATTGTCATGTTCTAGAGTATAACTTCATCAATGGAGTGATTAAGATTGTGGGTGGTCATATCCTTTGAACTTTCGTCCGAATTATTTTTGTTGTCACAGGCGACAGAGAATGATGCAGACAAACAGCGTGAAAAGTTTGACTCAGCCACGGAGGTTGCAAATTGGTTGATGGTGAAGAATAAAGATAACCCACAATTCATTTCAAATGTGAAGGCAAGGCTGTCCAACATTGAGAAGCCATTGACAGAAATATCCCATGTGCTCAGTGAACGACGCAAAGGCCTTGAAACCGCTTTACTGTCAAAACAAAATAGCGATTCAATATCAGAATTGTACGAGTACCGTATGAAAGACATTGAAAAGTTGCTGCGCAAGAAACTACCAATCAGTGTAGTATATGAAAAATTGAAGAAAGATGATGAGGAGGAGAAGGTAATTTTGCATAAATTATTGCGTCATTCCATGCCAATTCAACCAGGCCATGTAACCATAAAATTTAGAATTGGCTGAAAAGTTGCTACAACATTAAGATTTATGAGATGAATTAAATCTGAAAATTTCAAATCAACATTCCAACAGGTTGCTGAGATATTGCAAATTGAAATTCAATTATATTTTACAATTTTATTGGCATGCCGCCATATTTGATTTATAAAAATAAGTTTGCAGCTTTGTAATTTGGTAGTTAGTAGCAACTCTATCTAATTTATAACAATATTTTGCACCCTGGTATTTTCTGTTATGAGGAATTTAAATTTATCAGTGACAAAATCATTTGAAGTGCTAATTGGTAATTAACATTTCTCCAAGAATGCCCACCAAAATTTGGGCTTGTTTCCAACGGCAATAAGAACCATTCTTGAAACTCACTACCTTTGTTTTAAAAAAATCTAATCCAACTGGTTTTTCCTATGGTAATAGATGCAGTAATAGAATGCTAAATCTAGCCAAACATTGACATGGTACTCTTTTTCAGTTAAAAGTAATAAGCAGTTAAAAGTAATTCCAAAATATGCAATATCGAACCCAATAAATCATGAAACAAAAGATTTTTTCTGATTATTTTTTCAATTTTGGTCAATTACATCATTATAAAATGGTTGTATAGCAGCGGGAGCAGCTGTCCATCTTGTCCCAGTGCAAGGGGACAAAGCAAACAGCAAGGGGAAAAAACAAACATTAAGGCCCTTTTCGCCAATTGTATATTTGTCAAAAACCTTTGACCAGGGAATAGTTCGAGGTAGAAAGTATTATAATAGTGCATTTGCCAAAGTTTATCTCACACTTAGTCAAAACAACCACTTGAGACATGTTACCTGTCATAGAATTAGAATTCCATTGTCTCAATTGGTCATTTTGATTAAGTGTACTGGGAGGGGGATTAGACATCTTGAGGGCGGATGTCGAAAGAGCTAAGACTATACGCATCAAGGACAGATTGGATAAAAATTGCAAATCTTTTGGATATCATAAATATATAGTACTTTTAGACCAACCAAACAGGGGGTAACTCTAGGGTGCGGGCTTATTCGAGTGGGGCTTATTCGAGAATTTACGGTATTGCTATTTTATGTAAAAGCTGTTAATTTCGAAGCACCTGAAGTAAACATTGTGAAATAAACCTTGCCAAATTCGATGTCATGATGCTCTGTAGTTTATAGTATTCCCCTGCTCAAATGTTTTTGAAACAAAATTGACGAGCGGGCCTTCTTGCTTCTTTTGCCCCTTGCACTGGGGCAATAGGGGCAACTGCCCCCATTACCCCTTCGCATTGTATACCAAGCTATGTAGAGCTACTTTAATGATGTAATTGACCACAATTTGCAAAATATCCTTGAATTTCAATTTCTCAGCAACCTGTTGGAAATTTGATTTGAAATTTTCAGAAGTCATTAGCTTCATAATGTTTAATGTTGTAGCAATTTTTCAGCCAATTCTAAATTTTATGGTTACATTTCATGTTTTGGGTGGCTGTTTTCACATGGAATGACCCTATAGTACCATGATGCATATCTTATTTTACGTTTTTTTCTTCCTGCTCCTCAATAGTAGATTTCAGAAAGGGTAAAAACTTCTCTTTCGCATTTGAGGTCTTGCAGTCAGAGCTGTCTACAGTTAAACCAGTACACGAGAAGTTCATTGAGCTCACGAAGAAGAAGGTTGAGGGAAAATTAAAAGAAGGAGAAGCAAGTTCACTTCAAGAAGAAGTCGATGATTCTTCTAAAAATTGGCAAAATATTTCCAAGCAAACAGAAAGCAGGCAAAAGAGTATTGACAAGCTAATGAAGCCAGCTAAGAAATTTAATCAAAAAGAAGGAACATTTGCATCAGTCCTAAAAGAACTTGAAAGGAGATCAAACGAGCTTGATTTGAAAGCTATTGACTACCGTGATACTGAGGGTATCTTGAAGGACAGTAAAGTAAGTCGCAAATGAAAGTTATATCTTGTGAAGTATCTATTGTGTCTACAGGAGCTATCCTTGATTTTCATTACGCGCGTATTTAATTTCAAAATCGTCATCTTTGGTTTCTTTTGATTGTGTATTTACTCATATGATAATGCCTCCAGAGAATCTGCCTCTTATTGTTCCTTCTGTACCATGGTAAGCACTTCCTTTGCACATGCTCTGTTTCAATGCTGTTAGTTTGATTGAATTAAATTTCATTAGTGTTCCTTGAGTTTTTTACAGTACCCATGAAGAGCTTCCTAGTGTAATAGCCGGTTATTGCATTTAAAGATTTGTTTTACTTTTTACGCCGTTTAGCTTTTGTTTGCAAGCATTTTCTTATACGGCATAATGTGAATGCACAATTTCTTGCAAGTTTTGCGAATATTAGTTTTTTAAACACACATTAAATGTTTCAATGTTTATGGTTATATTTGAGGTCACTCCATATCCCTTGCACATTTGCATTCTGTTGAAAATTTTTTGTTTTCCTTAACAGTCATTGACAAAGGACATTGAATCCCAAGAGCCAGCATACAAAGAAATGGTTTCAGCATTTGATGAACTGAAAAAGGTTGCTGAGAAGATTGAGGACGTGAGTGACTTGCCAGAAGAGGTAGCTCGGGTGGAAAAATACAAGCAAAGATGGGAGACATTGAAACAAAAGCGTAAGGATCAGGATAATTCCACAGAACAGTATGTTCAGTTACAAAAGAAATATTGTGAACTTCGTGAAAAGCTGCACAATGGTGTTCCAAAGCAAATCGATGACTCATTGAAAGACATTCTTAATATTGGAGCGAACACCAAAACGACGTCAAAACATGTGAAGAGAGTAGAGGTGAGAGTTCTGAAGCTATTTTACGTTTGTTGGAAAGCGTTTATATATGTTGCTAAAAACTCAACATTTAAGTAGTCCTTAGAGAGGTCTATTTTATCGTATAAGAGCCAGAAGTTGACTCAATTCGTCACTCATGCTATAAGTAAAAGTGAAAATTGTTTAGCTCTACTGCGAGGGAGCTTGTTGAAAAGCAGCATCCTCTTAGGTTTGCATGTAAAATGTTTGGACGCATGTTAAGCTAGAGCTGTTGTGAGTTACTTCCCTCTGTGAGGTAGTACAATATTATCATAAATATTTTGATCTTGAAAACAGAGAAGTTGAGATGTATATCCACAGCTATGGTATAGTCTGTTATGTAAGCCAAATTGAATTTTTGCTGTTTGACAGAAGTAAGCAAGTAATTAATAAATTTTGTAGATATATTTTACGTTAATACTACATGTTTTTCTAGATTTAATTTATGGATATAAACAGGATTCCTACACCTCCTAACATATCATAAAATATCACAGAAAAAAGAACTATTTTAAAAATGCTTAAAAGCCTTAAAAATTTCGGGAATATTTTACTTTCCATCTAAATTTCTCCTAAAGTTTTCAAAGGTTAAATTTTTTCAGCAAGTATGTTGCTTGATAAATTATTTTTGGATAATTTATCATATTAGAAATGGTCAAGTCAACAGTTCTCTCAAAGTCTACCGTGAATGTATTATTTTTATGTAGGCATAATGGGTTTTTCTGTCATACCAAAGAACCAAGTGTATCTTTCTGTCATATACTTATTCTCATATTTTCTTGCAACATTGAACTTCGTGTTTGTGGTTGTAAGGAAAGCCGTATCTGATGTGTTGATGGCGCTTTCTTAGGCTCTTCTTGATAAGTTTGAAGATTGCAATGATTTGTACATCGACTTCAACAATGTCAGTGGCGATTTGCAAAAATTGTTAAGATTGAGAGGCATTACTACAAAAGAGATAGAAAACGAGACAAGTGAAGTGAATTCTGAATTTTCAAAGAGGAGAGATAGACTGCAGTTCCATGAGAAACTGGTTAGAGGATTCCATAGGGTTCTTAGTCAATTTAAGGAAACAGTGAATGAAACTGAAGAATGGTGTGACAAGCAAGCAAAAGAGGCCGCCAAGATAGATCTGAAAAACAAAGCGACTGCAGGAACGGAAATTATGAAAATTGACGTGAGTTTTCCTTCTTTGGGTTGAAGCATGCGGTTGTTTTAATATGAGAGCGTATATTTTTATTAATGTATTTTTTGCTGTACTTCTGATTTATTTTGAACTGTATGTAGTGCTGTATTCATGAATGTACTGTCTATGCATGTATGCATCTTTGCGTTATGCCTCCAGATGTATTAGCGTGTATCTCATGACCACATAATTTCCAATTTGTATATGATGCCTAGGCAAATCCTACTCTTCTCGTAGGACATACTTGATGAGCTCAAAATCAAGCGATCTAGGGTTGCATGTGCTGATGAAGAGAAGAATTGGCTGCTGAGAATTTCAAAAGACAATTCTTTAAAGCGAGACTTAAAAGAAGATGTCAAAAAGGCCACAACTGCTCTGGATGATGTGGAAGAGTCTCTTAGAGAAAAGAAGAGCAGACTTCAACGATTAGTTGTCGATGAAGAAGGAAGAGATGATGCTTACAAGAATTTTGTTGAACTGCTAGCACCACTGGAGCTCAAACTGCAACAGCAACAGGAGTTCCCAGTTAGCTTCAAGGATATTACCCAACAGTCCCAATCTCAAAAGGTGAAATTCTTTTGTTTTCACCACTGGTACTGGCTGGAGCTCCTTCTAATTGTTTACCCTTTCTCATTTAGAGTAGGACTGATCTCTATAACCGTCATTGCTTTTATTTAACCTTTTTAAGTTTGTTTATCAGGCAGTCTTGTATGTTTTAGTTTTGGTTAACTATTACTTGAAGTTTAGTCTATTACTTTACTTGAAGGTTAGGTAGTTAGATATAATAATCTGATTTCATATTCTCAATGACTTTCTCATTTTGAAGGCAAACTCAAAGGAGACGAGAGCATTGAAACCAGTGTACGAGCAAACGGTGAATGCTATCAAAGAGAAAAAGAGCAAAGCTAAAGATCAGGAAGATGAAGCTCTAGATGTACAATTGAATGACATTTGTGGTAGATGGGAGGCAATCGAGGAAGCTGTAAACAAACAAGAGAGTTTTATAGAAGAGCTAGAGCCCATTTTTGTGGAATATCACGAGAAAAAGGATCGTCTTGCACATTGGCTGACAGACTCTGAAGACAAATTGGAAGATCTTGCACAAGTTGATGATATCACAAGCAAAGAGCTCAATAGTGAAATAAAGGTATGGCCTAAGTTTTGCAAAGTGATGCTTAAGATGAGATTTTGATTCCTTTAAATAAAATCTGTGCTCACTGGCCTGTGAGTTGTTTTGTTGTCTGGTTTCCTTCATCTGGACCACATAATTTTGCTTCATTTGCAGAATTTGACCCTCTCTTCTCGTTATTGCGAAATATGACAACCTTTTCATGCTATTTTGAAGCTTTCTGTTATATAAATTATACACTATTTCGTAAATTATTTGCAGTAGACCTTTTACATACTACTGTTAAAATGGTAGGAGAGTTCACTCAGTAGTGCATGTTCTTAGCAGATTTATTCCTTTTTAGAAAACTCAAGCTGACATTGAGAATAGTAAAGATAAACTGGAAGATCTGAATGATGGGTACGACAGACTAATAGCAGTGATTGAGAAATACCCAGACGCACTTTCAAACAGGTACGAAATTGAGAAAGACAGTGATGATTTGAAGAGGCGATTTAAAGCGTTGAATGAAGATGTTGAAGACTTAGTTACGAAATCAAACGCTGGAAGGAAAGCATACCGAGCCTATTCAGATAAAATTGATGAAAGTTTGAGCATTTTGGGTCAGATTGAGGAAGCGAAAATAATGAAACATCCAGT
>OLMO02000252.1:8458035-8475133 GCA_900291935.2 Cassiopea xamachana
TTCGATTTTTATTCTCGTTGTTGCCCTTTCTTTAGTCTTTTGCTCATAGATCCCTTCTTTGTTGCGTGAGTTGGAATGGGTCTGGTTCTTCTGCAGATGTTTGTAGCTTCCATTCATTGTTAAGCGCACCCACACAAATCACGGATGATGCAGTGCCCTTTTTCAGTTTATTGATCCCTTCTGTGTTGTGTGAATTGGAATGGTGCTGGTCATTCTGCAGATCGTCATAGCTTCCATTCATTGTTTACTATTAGGCACGTTTTAGATTGCCGTTTATCTCTCACGCACGCACACTTCTTCTGTTACTATATAATGTTATAATTAGTGCATTCACGTTGTACAAAGCTTTTCCTGTAGTTTGGTACTTTTTGGTTCATCTTTTCTTGAAATTGACATTGTAGGCAATGGAAGAGATGCTGGATGAAGTAGAAATTGGCAAAGATTCATCAGAGCCGGAATGGGATTTTGACTTGCTCTCACAGGATGCTGGCACTGTAGAATCAGATATGCATGAATGTACAGAAAAACTGGAAGATGCAAAGAAAGATTTGCTGATGTTGAAGGTAGAAGAACAGAAGAAGTCACAAGTTCAAAAGCAGTTATTGGGCAAGATCGAAGAAGTTGATGGATTGAACAAAGAAAACGTTGTGAAATTCTGTTTGATTCAAGATGTGGAATCAGAACCTCAGAAAATAAAGACACAAGTGATGGCTGCTAAGGTAAATTGATACAATAGTAGCAGCAGCCAGTTAATTGGTGATGACGTCATAAAAATATTTTTCAAAATTTTCATATTTTGACGACATTGCGTGAAAGCACACCTTGAATTAAGCATGTGCTGACAATTTTAGTTGAATATTGTTTAAATGGGCTGAAATCCGACCATTCGAAGACAAAACATTTGCCATGCAAACCTCTGTATTTCTCTCCTGGTTCCAAAGGTCTGGAACCAGACACAAAATACAGTGATTTGATAGGAGCCACATCAGCATTCGATTGCCTATATCTTGATCATTATTTTTTGTGTCAAGCTGAAGTATGTCAATTATGGCTATTTCAAAGTACTTTTTCAGCAATTAAAGCTAAAATCAAAATAGTCAAAAAGTTTTGTGATGTCTCAGTAATGAACTCTGTTCGTAGGCCAAGGATATTTTTTTGTAACCTGTGATGTTTTTCTTTTTTATGTTCCAGTAAATAGATATTGATGTGCTGCTTCAATTTCTTTATCTCTTCAGGAACTGGAAGGATCTTTGGAAAGTATGCGACCCAAACTGGCATCCATTCAAGACTCAGCAGATTGGTTAATCAGCCAGAATGATGAAACAGTGGACGGCCACAATATTGTGTCCGAAGCTATTAGAAGCAAAGTTAAGGAAACTTTTGAACCAGTGAGCGACCTTGCAGAGAAAGTAATAGACAAACAAGATAAGTTGTCGATCACATATGCAAGATCTTTGGATTTTGATGAACTATACAAGGAGTTGTCAGAGCAGCTCTCTGAAATTGATACCAGGAAAGTAGCGCTAAAACCTCTATCAGCAAAACCAGATGCTCTCAAGGAGCAGCTTGATCAAGTTTCATCCATTGAGAAGGAGTTTTCACAGCTTGATCCACTTTATAANAAAGGATTGTAAGTGAAGGAAGGAAAAGGGCAAGTTCAGCCCAGAATAAGGAAAAGGATGACATTGAAGACAAAATAAAGGAGTTAGCTAGCAGGAAAGAAAGCATTGA
Organism: Cassiopea xamachana; assembly: GCA_900291935.2. Lineage (NCBI taxonomy): Eukaryota > Metazoa > Cnidaria > Scyphozoa > Rhizostomeae > Cassiopeidae > Cassiopea > Cassiopea xamachana. The sequence continues at coordinate 8,459,767 of OLMO02000252.1, forward strand.
AGAGTTGTTGAAAGTGAGAAGAAGTGAAATTCAAATATTGAAACCGGTTGTTAAGGCCATTGATGAAACTGCTAAAACTATTGAACCAATTCTTGAAAGATCAGAAGAGAATCTATCTTTGCTGCGACACGTCCCTAGAGATGAAGCAAAATGTGAAGAGCAGAAGCTTAAAATTAAGGTGAAAATAAATTTTATTTGTTGATGACGTTTGGGAATAATGTTTTCAATATTTTAGTGATTGATAGCTTCTGCCCAAATAGATGTACCGTAAATTGAGTGTGTTTGCTATATATGTTGTCACGAAATGTTTTCTTGTGCACACTTAAAAGTCATTCATATCAATCTTTGGACTGAAGATAGCACAAAATAACTACTAGCGCATTCGAAGCAACATTTTAACATTTTACATTGATTTTATGAATGAATTTGTCCACGGTTCCAACAACTATCGCCTTTGGTTGCCGTAGATGAGTTCATTGGTTGTTGTCACTGCAGTTTTTTCATGGCCAAGTTCTTTGTAGGTTCTAATTGATGACATTGAGAAGTTGAAGGCACTAACGACGGGTTTGCAGAATCAGAAGGATGAATTGAATGAGACCACTTCAAAACTGGAAAAGGTTGATGATAAGCCAATTATTGAGGAGAAAGTTGATGATATCGTAAACAGATACAAGCAACTGGATAAACGCTACACAGAAAAAGAAAAACAGGTACGTATTATTATCTAGCTAGGCTTTGTTCCCTTCAGCTTAATTATTGTTTAAGATGGATAGGCGTATTTATGAAATTCCAGAAAGATCAATAAGTTTTTGTCATCCTTGGTTCTGTTTGGAAAGATTCGCTTAATATTATTAGCAGATTTATATTTTTAGTAATTCTGAACAGTTCCGTTTACCATTTCTTTCTTAATCTTTCTGTTTTCGCATTTTGCCTTTTTCCTTTTTCCTTTCTTTTTCATTTACCACAGCCCTTTGCCTTCATTTTGAAACGCTATGGGAGAGATGACGTTTATGATGTGGATTGTTGCTATGTTATTCTGTCTTTTATTCAAGGNGTGACGGATTTGCATAAGAAGTTCTCAGACCTCTCTGCGCTCACTCGCCCTGTTGACAATGATATCATTCGTTACGAATCATCTGCAGAGGTATTTAGACCATTTGGAATAGACCTGGAGGAAGGAGAAAAAGCTGGGAAAGATATTGAAAAAGTGCTACAAAGTGTAGAGAAGACATATGAAAAACTGAATGCTGTTAAGGAACTGGCATCCTCCATCGACGAGGATCTCGAGGAGTATGGTATCGAAGGCAATGTGGTCCAGTCCTCTGTAAGAGATAGAAAGAAGCACCTTGATGAACTTAAGAACATCTATGAGAAGAGAAAAGAAGTTGTAGAATCACAGGTCATTGATCTCAAGGAGTTGTTAACTGAATCCAGTAAAGTAGAGTCATGGGCTGCCGCAATTCAAGGGGAAGTTGACAAGACAAGTATTGTTGACGACGAACCAGAACATCTAGAAAAACAGCTCAATGAAGTCGAGGTACTGTAACGTGTGCTGCATTGTATGTTATTGCGCATTCCTCAGTGAACGCACCCATTCATCAGTGTAGCAACAGAAGAACCAACTCACAGATGCATGAAAATTCAAAATTATTTTATCATGGTTATTGTTATTATTGTCTATTGTTATTATTGAAATTACCGTATTTCCTCTAATGAGCGCCCCCTCCAATTAGCGCCCCCCTCAAAATCATAAATCAGGCATTAGGTACAAAAACTTCATTATTTATGTCATAAAATGTGGTTATTTCTGTAAAGATTTCTTTTCGAAGTTAATCTAAAAATGTATGTATCTCAATGATATGTTCTCAAGTTCATCGTTAAATATTTTCGCTTGTCGAAAATCGTTCGTCATTGCTTGATATGTTCCAGGTACAGTTAGGCCAACTTCGCGTTTTCTTTTTCCGGATACGGTTACAGTAAGCTTGTTTTCATTGCTTACCATTAAAAAATAGTCTAATAACTTTGAAAGTTTCATCGGTACATGTCCCACAAGTTGCTTTTTCTCGTCTTTAGTTCTGTAAACACCAACAGCATGCTTATCAAACAACTCTGCCTCTAATCTAAAATCTTTGAGGCAAATTAACGTCTCTCCGATAACTGGCGTCCAATTCTTCTTGTATTTATATTTCTTATATTTATGATGGCCCCTAATTGCACACCCAAAATCGATTTTATAAACTAACTCAAATTCAGGTACAGTTAAGGAAGCTTTTCTTGCCACCTTTTTTGTTAGATCTTTATTGCATTCTGTCGGTGAATGAGCGCCCCCCTCTAATGAGCGCCTCCCTCCAATGAGCGCCCCCCAAAAATGGCGAAAAGTTAAGGAGCGCCCCGGGCACTCATTAGAGGAAATACGGTATTTTTTATCAAATTGTTAAGATTAATCTTGAGGTAATCATAATAAATGCAGCAGTGTATTATTACCTTATAATTTTAGTACGTTGCGTCCTGAAGTAGTACTTTTGCTAATCTTGAGTTGAAATTTTATATTATTTTTATAAAGGTACTTCTGAGTAACATTGAAAAAGAGAAACCTCTTGTGGACAATTTTATGCTAAAAGCAGAGAATGTGGTGGAGAATAATGGCAGTGATACGGACATACAGTCAACCGTGAGGAGGATGTCTGAACCCATGTTGGAGAATGTTGATAGCACTAAGTTCCGTTTGAAGAAAAGAAGAGAGAAGTTACGGCGTTTGTTCACCAGACAGAGCACCATTGATGATATATTTGAAAACTACTCAGACAGGTTGAAAGATGTTGAAAAGCGACAAGAGCAACAACGTCCAGTTTCTGCCGTGTTTGAAATAGTACACAAACAGCGTGCGAACAGTGACTCGATTGTTGCTGACATTAGTGATTTGACTGTAGGATATAAAGATTTAGAACGGAAGGTAAATGAATATGCGGATATGGAACAGCCAGAGGAAGANAAACGAAGCGTGTTATTGAGAATTTCGAAAAGATTAAACATCGTTATGAAAGTGTTAAAGAAGAAGGAACGGCGAAGGCTAAGAAAACTAACGACGTTGAGAATTTGTCTCGTATTCACAGTGACAAGGTAGCAGAGTTTATTACATGGTTGGAAACTGCTGAACAGAAGTTGAAAGACAGCGAAAAGAAAGGAAAGGAATACAAAGATGATAATAAGGCCTTCAAAAAGACAATCGAGAGTTTAAAAGTGAGTTATGATAATTAGTGGGGTTTCATGCAGTGGTGATTTCTACAAATTTTAGCAAGGAGAGCTCTAGGCTCAACCACACCCATAGTATGGGTGTGGCCCAGCTACAAGCACGCCCATATTTTCAAAGATGGAGACATGATAATTTAGTTTAATTCTGATATAGCATAATCCACAATAAGAGATGCGTCATTAACCATATAGCAGTGCACAATTGATCATATCACTTTGGAGGCAAAGCCAATAAATTCTGAATAGCTAAGCCAATGCAAGAATTCTAGGGGGACTTAGCCCCCCAAAATGAGCAGAAATTTTAACAAGGGAGCGGAGGCCCATGAGCCCCCCTAGAAGTCACCCCTGGTTTCATTTCCACACATTCCGTCCAGAACATCTCATTTTAATAACTTTCTATTACATTTGATTATAGAGTTTTGATTTCTTTATCGTTCCCACGATAATGGGGAATTGTTCCTTTGAATGAGTTTTTAAGGTTTAGAAATCAGATTTTAGTTTAAAGAATCGATTTAATAAGAAAGAATATATTTTAGAAAATGCAATCGAATTAGGTTAATATTAGTCAGGGTTTTGTCCAGTTATTTTCTAAGTTGTTAAGCTGTGACATCTTGATTACTTTTATAGCCAATGCTCCATGGCTCAATTTAGCCGTATATTATTGAGATTCTGTTGTTCCATACTCTGCATTTGTCGAAAAGTTGAAAATGCCGTTACTAACCGTATATATGTTTATTAGATGAATCAGATTAGATGATTCATCGTAGTGACATTTGACAGTAATAGGTTTGTTCTTCTGTTGTTTACTATACTTTAAATTGTAGGATATACAAAAGGATGTGAAAGACCATGATGAAGATTTCAAGTCTATAGTATCAAGCAAGGAAGAATTAATTGNGAAAATGCTGAAACAGACAAAGAAAGCATCAACGAGGAATTGGAAGCCATGCAGGAGAGGTATGATGCGTTGAAAAAGGATGTAGATGACACTTTGAAGGAGCATTCCAGCATTAATAAAGCCATTGGAGAAGTAGTCAAGGTCAATTTAATGCATACTAAGTTGTGCAGCGATGTTGGAAGGAAGCTCGATTCAATGGAATTGATGCCAAATGATTTCGAGAACATCAAAGAAAAGGCTGAAGAAATTGAAGTATGTCTACTGATTGATACCGAAAAATCCTGTTCGTTGAGAAAATCACACCAGTCATTTTTAGCCATCTCAATTAATCCCAGTGCTGTTTATGTGTCCATCTTTGCTATTTTATTTGTACTTTAGCATCTAAACTGTCACCAAAGACCTAAACACCTTTGGCTCTAGCGTTTTTCTGGTGCAAACAAACAATTCACAATATGAACTCTAACTCTTTCCAGGCGATTGCGCTAGTTGATATGTTTTGTTTATGATAAATGAAATAGCAGTTATTCTTTATTTTATAAACTGCAAGAGCTTTTGAAACAGTTTTGCCGTGTAATTTTAGGCCATGCAGAAACAATTAGATGATGACAAATGGAATTTCGACCACTTGGATGAGCTTCTTGCAGATAAAGAGGTGCCAAATGACGTAAAACGAGACCTTGCTGCTTTAAAGGAGAAGCATACTGATTTGAAAGAGGAGCTTGATAAAAAGAAGAAGAAAGCCGATGAATCTGCCGACAAGCTGCAGGCATTTGATGAAATCATGGGCACAATTGATGATTGGATCAAAAATGAGAAAGATTCTCCTGTTGAACCAATGAGCAACGACCCGGATGTCCTTAAAAAGACACTGAAAGACCTTGAGGTATTTCTTTTTCCGTTCAATTTGTAATGTCCTTAAGTATTTGCAGGGCTAAACTGAACCAAGTTGATCCTCTCATCGTATAATAATTTTCGATTTTAAGTAAGTAATTAATTAGTTCCAAGATTTTTCACCCCTTTGTGTGTTTGAGTTACTGTACTCGTCAACAGCAAAGTGAGAGGGAAAGCATTGTCTTTGTGTGAGTCATATACAAGTCAGAATTTTGCTATATAAATTAGATTTTCTATCTCTTTGCTATAGAAAATGTGAATATTCACTTACCAGAATTAGAAATTTCAAGATTTGTCAACTTTTTTCAATATGGAAACAATGCCGAACCATTTTCTATCTTGAGTTCTAAGCCTGGGAGATAACTTTGCTGATTTGGGGTACAGGAACGAAGGAGGTTTAGCATGAGCAAAATGACTGCCCAGTTCAAAACTTGAAATCTGTAGATAAGCCAAGGTTGCGTCTTATCTTGAAAGATTTTGTTTGCCTTCAGAATTATGGTAATAGTTTTCATCATGTCTTTGGAATAATGATTATCATTTTTCAGTTATGTGCAGGATTGTGTGCCCAACTTTTGAACAAAATTACACGTTCCCCGTACAAAATTAGGCTCAACCCCCACCCTGTGCCCCCAAGTAGCGTATAACAATCTCTAGCACAACTAGTTCATTCATTTCAGTTTGGACATGAGAAATGTTCAACACAATTTACTGGATTCGTACATTTATTGTATGTATGCATGCCCCATGGACCTATCATGTTCGCGTTTGGGATACCAGGAGCTCCATCTTACCACGGTGGGAAGCCTTGAGCTAAATCATTTTGTTTTCCCTTCATGTGTGATTTCTAAAAATTTTAATAAGTCGGCTCTAGGTGCAGTGTCACAGGGTGGGTGTGGCCTATTTGCAGTCATGGCCATGTTTTTAAGGATGGAGACATGGTTATTTAGTCTAATTGTGATGTAGTATAAACATTAATTATAAAGATCTCAATAACCATGTAGCAGCGAGGAAGTTCATCATAACAATTCAGTACAGAATTTAGGAGCAAGGTCAATGCACTTTGAAAAGCAAGAGTAATAAAAAAATGTATGGGTGGCTGAGCCTCACTCCGCTAAAGTAAAATGAGTACAAATTTTAACGAGGGAATCTCAGCCCCTCTGAGCCCCCGTAGAAACCATCCCTGCTTCCCTTACTCGAAGTCATAAAGATGAAAATTTCAAGTCATATCCTTAACCTTCTGTTCTGTTTGTAATTGATGATTTACTTAAATTCGGAAACTTTGCTACATGGGGCTGCTTTATTGAACTTTTGAAAGAGCCCGTATTTTTTCAGTTTTGTTCCAGTATCTAGTAGTTCATTCGTTACATAACCGTTCTTGTTGTATATTAGATCCTAATTTAGTCCATCTTTTTGCAAATGAACGCAGTCTGAAAGCTCCCATCTGATTCCGTGTTTTGTGGTATGTAGATATCTCATAGGAAAAACCACAACATTACACATGACAGGTTCACTGTTTCCTGGTACTTTGCACATGATTCTGCTAGAAACATACCTTTTTAACGATCAAGGTAAAAAGAGGAGCGTCATAGCAACTTGTATTATTGTTGTTAGACTGTAGTAAGAATTAACTAGTACTGGATTATGAGGATAATGGTAATGGTTTATTTATGGCATACGAAGAGATCAACATTGCTAATTCGGGTGTAATTTGGAGCATTATTTACAAGCGGAGAAAAACATTATCATCACTTCTCAACATTGGGAGGGTATGGTTTTTGCCAGCATTTAGTTGCACGAATTTGGATTATTTCTGAAATATTAGCAAGTTTAGTTAATTCTAGTGTCACTAGTATAAGTTTGATTTGTGGCAGTTGTTGGTAAATTGCCCTGCAGTGAAAAAGGCCGTTCAGATTCATTGTGGTTATCAGTGTTGATAACTCTGTTGTAAGCTAGATTTTGATCGGATTTGCCGGAAAATATTTAAGATCTTTGTACCAGACTTTAAGGACGTGGATAGCTTAGTATATGAAAGAGTACTGATTTCTTGCTTAGATTTCCTTGCTCTGCCATAACCTTGCAGGAAGTGACTTTTGAATAGGCTTGTATAGGTAGTATCACATTTCCAAATCCCTTAAACACGTTATTTGATCACTGTTTTGGTGATTATGCCAATTTGAGTAGCTGGCAAAGGATTCGTGCTTTGAATGCATAAATAAACCAAGTCATTTCGCGTACTTTTAGGAAAAGCAGCAAGTTTGTTTGGAGAAAAAGCAGGATTTAGCAAAGGCGCAGGAGCTCGCTGACTGGGTTATAATAAACAGCAAGGATGACGAGATTGTTGCAAACGAGGTTACAACAAAATTGCAGTCAGTTTCGTGGCCCCTTGAAGATGCATGGATGAAATTGGAAGTGAGGCAAAACTGTGTAAAAGATGCTTTGCTGCGTTCGCAAACTCCTCAGGACTCTCTGGATGACTTCATTGACAGAATCGCTGAAATAGAAGAACATCTTGGTAAAGAAAAGCCGATTTCTGCTAAATTCTCCGTGGCCAAGGAACAGCAATTGGAAAATGAGGTATTTCCATATCATTTTCTGTTCAGTAGCTCACCTTGTTTTTCAAGGGGTGCAGAACACCATCACTTTCTAATTTCAAATTTCTCAGTGCCTTCTGATTTTGGCCCCATGCTTCTTAAATACATGCTTCTTATGCTAAATATCATCTCATATCCATTTCCCATGGTTTTGCAGAAACTGGAATTTCATGTTATATGACATTAGAGAATAGTCTTAGAGCAGCCATTTTCAAAATTTTTACATTTTCTGCAGCAAAATTTGTGCAATTAGGGTGCCATGTACAGGCAAAAATAGATCATGATAGATATGCATGCACTGAAAACAAATATGAACAATGATATAGGCTATAGTAGCAATGCTTGGAACGCTATACCATTAGAGTACTTTTCCTGCAGGCCCACTGAAGCCTTTAGCAGTTGCTGAAGGGATCGCAGACCCCAGCTTGGGTACCACAACTGTAAAGCTTGGAAGATTTTGCATTTTTGGTTCTGTCGTTTTTCAACGTACAACAATGCAGATTTAACCACACTTTTGAATCAGCATTAACATAACATTTTCCATTTGTTATAGGCAATCCATAATGACGTCATTCAAGAAGAGCCTATTTTGGAAAGATTGGTTCACAAAGTAGAAAAGTCAAAAGATATCGAGAATGATTACGATGCTATGAATGAAAAGTTGANACGAAAGTTAAAGGACAATACGAAAATCTTGCAGAGAAAACAAAAGAGAGAAACGGAAAAATCGCGAAAGTTGTCCCATTATCAAAAAAGTTTTACGAAGATGCCGAAAGCTTGAGGACTTCGCTGGAAGAAACTGAGCATGTTGTAGCAAAATTGGACAACAATAAGCCTTTTGAACTGCAAGATGTTCTTGACGACATTGATCATGCAAAGGTAAGTTGGGACTCTATTGTAGTGTTTTCACAGTAAAGGGAAGTGAGAAATTGATTTGTGGAGGGGGGGGGGCAAAAAGCAAACTTTTTGCAAAAATTACCCTCACTTTTCTAGTGGAACTTCTTAAATTGGTAATTGTGCTGTTTTTGCTTACTATTTCGGCGTTAGAGACTCCTAAATTTAGTCTTAAATTTCTAACGAATCCTGTATTAGAGCTCCTTGCCTTCAGCTAGACTTCCCCCACTGATTTCTCTTAAGTTCCTAATTACCAGAGGGGCTGGAATAAACGGGGGGGTGGTTGGAAACACTTGAAGAAGTGACTACATGGGGATCGGCATTAGCTAGGAGGATTGGCAGAATAAATTCTTGGAAATCTAAAATATTGCTGCTCGATCCATGTTCATAGACCAGGTATCTATGGTCGTGAGAATGTAGCAAGCTCAAGAGCAATGCTGATAAAAGAGGAGATAGCTGTTTCGAACATGTTTTGAAGGATTTGCGCGAAAAATAGTAAGAGGCAATCCTGAGAAGAGCGGGGGATTGAGAAATTTTCAAAAATTATTTAGCGGCTGGACGGCAATCAGGTGCCTGAGAATAAGTGGCTATAATATATATATATATATATATATATATATATATATATATATATATATATATATATATATATATATATATATATATATATATTTATTTATTTATTTATATATATATATATTATATATATGTGTATGTATATTATATATATGTATATATATATATACACATACATATATATATATAATATATTTCCTTGTCCTTTTATGTTAAATGTTCACTAGTTAGACAAATTTTGCTGAGTTGAAACCATCCTTTTGTTCGTTATTCAATTTTTTTACTGAAGTTTGCTTTCGGAAAGAGTTGTCGTTAGAAATTGGGAGTTGTAGTTTTCCTGTTTTATATTCATTCACTTGTCCCCCAGGAAATCATGGAAGCTATTGATGAAATGAAGCCAAAATTGGAGAAATTGAAGGAAACGAAGAAAGAACTTGAGTCAATTTCAGAAAGTGACCATGAATCAATAGCCGATGAATTGGATGACTTAAAAGATAAGCATGAGAGAGTTGAGAAGAATGCCGATGAGAGTATGACAAAATTGCAAACGCTTAAAGGTATTTTCAAGCAGTTGAAAGACAAAACTGAGCCTGTGGAGGAGCTATTTACTAAGGTTGAGGAAAAGCTTGATGAACACCCACAGTTAGAGACTGATGAGAAGAAAGTTGAAAAAGAAATAGAGAAGATTGAGGTAGGTTTATCCTCTAGCCAACCATGGTTCTCTAGGTGAGACAGGGCGAGTAAGCCCATCCTCTAGGAAAGTTTATATCAGGAAGTTTGAGAATCAATTTGTCCAGCAATTATTCATTACCTTCAGCTGCTGATAATTTTAGAATTAATTTAATATAAATATTTGTGGTGTAGAATTTTAAATGGCAATCAGGAAGATCTACTGATATTTACCTAAGTTGTGTTAGTGCAATTTTTCACAGACTTATTATACTTTTACGATTTAAGATAATGAGGTCTGTACATTAACTAAGGTGAAGTTTCAAGACTTTGTGAGAAGGGACTTGTGTGATAATTAAAATCTATTCCATTCTTAGGTACTAATAGGTGCCGTTGAGGACGTACAGCCAAAATTCGTTGAAATTAAGAATTTAGAATCAGAACTCACGGACATTTTGGGCAAAACAGATCGTGGCCTTACTGCTGTGAAGGAGCCTGTTAGCAAACTTGAGAAGGAAAATAAGAAGAAGTCTGCAGGCCTGAAGGCTGTGAAGGAGAATCTGGAAGAACAATTAGCCAAGACTGTTAATTTCCACGATAAAGCGAATGAATATGATGAATGGCTTAGAGCTGCTAATGAAGAGCTCGAAACAACTGACAAAGCTGCGGAAACTTCTGATAAATTGAAGGAACAATTGTCCAAATTGGAAGAACTTCAAGAAGAAGCTATCAGTAAGAGGTCTTTAGTTGATGACGTAAATATGGCGGGAAAATCACTTGTTTCGCACTGCAACAATGACAGCAAAGTAAAGACTGTGGTTTTAGGGAAAGTGGAGGAAGTTGAAGGTAGTTATACCAGTGCTGTATCCCGCATCAACATGCGCCATGCAAGGATACATAAATTGTTATTGAAACGACAAGACTTTGATACGACATTTACTGAATTCACTGAAGCAATGAATGCCATTGAAGAGAGGTTTAGCAAGGTGAAGCCACTGAATGCAAAGTTCGAGGAGCTGAAACTTGTGAAACAAGAATACGAGGTTGGTAATTATTTATTTCAAGGAAGATTCCTATTGCTGCCCATTACTGCATTAAATAAAAGAGCCTATTGTTGCTAGGCGCGTTTATTGATCCAGTTCTTAAAGGAGAAATTTAGACCACCTTTTCTCCCTGTGCTTCTGACGTCTTAGTCACCAACCTACAGCCCTAGCTACCACCCAATGTGGCCCTAGTGCTAAAGGAAAAAGTGAATTCATTTTAGAAGTAATTTGTTGTTTTGATGATGTGCTGGTGTTTGTTCTTCATTTTTTGCAGTTTTTCGTCTGCCAATTTCATTTTTCCCATGGAGTATCTGTCCCTATGCTGCCAGCACCCTGCCCCAAAGGGTTTTTTTCTAGTGAATTGGCCCCAATAGCCCAGAAAGGTTTATGATCCCTGTCTTTGAGTGTCAGCGCATTATATTCGAATACATATCTTCATTTGATTTTTAGTTCCAGTCAGGCCTTATCTTTCATTCAGATAATAAATAAAACCATTTCACCAATTTCAACGAATTCAATGTCTTGCATTTGCTTAGTTATTGTTCAAGCTAGTTAAAATGAAATTAACGTCAAGGTTATTGCAAGAGCGATGTTTGAAAGTTATACTCTATAATGGATTCTGTATTTTTCTTGATATTGGTTCGGCTGCGTGCCCCATTTGAATTGGAATTGTTGTTTGTAACTTGAAGGACCACTTTTTCAGTTGCTAAAATAGCTAAGATGGATTGGACTNTCCTATAATTTTTCTCCTTTTTACGGTTTTAAGGGGCTGGCGGAGACATCAAACCGTTTTGAATCTCTTTCAGGGGGCGAGGAACTACCTTGTTTCCAGCCTTTTGGGTGACCCTGAGAGCCATGACAATGTCTTAGTGGACTAACCTTGTTGTGTTTATTCATTTAGATTTTCATATTTGGATTTTAGGAGCATAAATAAAACTTACCTGTAGAATTTTCATGTAGACTTTTCAAAATGTTCCACATCAGGAAGATCGACAGTTTTGTACACCCTCAAGGGTGGGGGCCATTGTTAGCTTGCTAGATTATGAGTTTTGCCTGCATTTTCAGCTGGCTGCATTTTCAGGAAAAGTATGTCAATGCACATATTGTGGTAAATTGTGTTTGCGTAAAACTTTCTCAACAAAAATGCCCTTACTTGTTGCAAATGCGAACTTGCGTGGTTTTTCAGACCTTCTTCATATGGCGAGAAAATAGTTTTCTCCTTTATGTGATGATATGAAATGTTTTGCAGCTCTGCAAAATGTACATTGTGTTTTTTAATACAAGGAACTGTGTTGACCATTTTATTTTATGATCAAGTGCAGATCCCTACTGATGTAACTAAAAAACCCCCGTCGCAGTATATTCCTATGTCGTCATTAGTACTGTTGCAAATTGTCTGTAATTGCGATGGAAATCTGAAGACGCAATGATGGAATAGCTTTCTGCTTGTTGAAAGGCCATATGTCTTCATTTTTAATTGAGTGCCTCGGTCATAGTGTGCCATATTCTCTGTGAAAAAGAGGAAATCGTTATCTTGGAGCAATCAAAATATCCAGTACCAGATCCTATTGAAATATGTGTGCTCGCCGATGGTTTTCAAGCCATTGGATAAAATTGAGTCCCATTGAATGTGAAGTGCAATGGGTCAGTGTTGTGGCAGCCGAAAGGTTTGTTTAGTCCTAACTCCTATAGTTCTAGGTATTCTACATGGAGCACTTGCTGTAATTTCGAACTGAATTTCGTGATATTTTAGTAAAGATTTGATATTATGAATTGATCCTCGTGGATATAAACTGACTCGGATGTGGCTTTGAGCAACATGCTGGTTCACCTTGGAAGGGGGGATACGTCACTGTCTTCCTGTTTTCATGCAACCACTGTATTCAATCCTCGCAGTTCATGCAAGCTTCAGACCTTGAATTAAAGTAAACAACTTCAGACAATAATACTACGATGAGCTTTTACGTGCATGAGCCTACTTGATTATGATATGGATGCATAATTGGCGCCATAGATGAACTTTTAAGGGAGCTAGCATTGTCAAGCCACCAACAATGAGCGAAGTGACAAAATTTTTGTTCACTACGCCCTTCAAATTGGCTTAAGAAAGAAGAACAGATCGTAAAAATGCCGACAGTGTATGTAAATCTTCAAAGATTTAGATGAAGACGGGGGAGTTTGGTACGAATTTGGGGGACTAAAGCCCCAAAATACCCCCGTTAGCACCATCCCTGTATGGATGCCGCCATTCTATCTGGAGTGTAGCCAAATTGTTTATTAAAATATACAAGTAATGAGATGTATCCTCATGGAAAGGCAGTGTAAGTGTATGGTTGGCATGCACTTGATATACATGCAAATATAAAAATATTTCTGGTTAAGTTAGTGCCAACATTGGGAAAAGAAATAGAAACATGCGCTTGTAGTATCGGTTGAAAGTAGAAACGCGAGCAATTTAACCATTTGCAGGGCACACAGTTCTAAAACCAGGTCCGGTAAAGAACATGGTTTGCTGTTGGCAAAAGCCAAATTAAAGATCCTGCTACTTGTATCTGCTAAAGTCTTGGAGACAGCATTACGACAGTAGTCATTGCTTATTGTGTACGAATGCTTCAGACGTATTCAGGGGTGAAACGTAAGGCAAGTTTGGGGTGAGGCACCCCCAACCTTCAAAATTTCCCATTTCGCTGGGCAAAAATGGCCATACAATGTGTTTTTGCAGAACAGCTTCTGTCTACAACACCTGCTACTAAAAACGGTCTTAATATTTTCGCGGGCCAAACCAATTACACCCCCAAAATATAATGAAGGTACGTCCCTACACGTATTTGGGGTTTTCTAATTTATTAAGGTTAATTTTCTTTTTTACGTATAGCGCCAACGAAAAGGAAGCATAAGGCAAACGGCCCTTGGGTTAAGATATAAAGGGCTTCATAAAGTACGATCAAAATTTATTTGTAATCAAATGAACCTTCAAGTATTTCAAAGGAACTCTAAGAAGTGGAGTCCTTCTTCTTCCCCCAACTATGGGAAGCCTTCAACGTGTTAAATGATGACATCATACTTTAGACCAACATATATTGGATTTGCAGCTGTTATGGTTGCCCTGTGCTATAAATGCAATTCAGTATCGTTCTGAACCTTTGTGCGATCATTTGAAAGACATACGGAGATTGTCATGTTGCTTTGGGACTTGGAAAGAGATTAGAAGAGAGTATTACACACTGAATTTTTGTACATAGTTCTTTGCTGAATAATGGGCGTGCCTTATCACTATCGGCCACCTGGGAGGCGTATGTTTTGTTCAAATTATTTGCTTGTTATTCGTCGACGTGCAGTTAGATACATATCTCAGATTGTAAGTTCTACATTCATTTGCCGTAGTAGCTTTATGATATATGGGGTTCGTTGATCATAGGCTTAATACAAGAGTTGAAATTAATTTTCATCTATTTAATGACTTGTATAGCATCAAAGTTTCCCAAATAAACGATAAGGTAGTAATACCATTAGCTTCATTTGTAGAGCTCTTTATGAGAGAACTGCAACCGTCCAACTATCCAACTATTTACAAAACCAATCATGATAACTTTGGGAAGTTTTTCAAGCATTTTTCAGTAGTTTATCATTGCTACTTTATATAATATAGGCCTAAGTTGCAATTCTTCAAGGTTGCAAAATGAGAAGAATCAATTTCGACTCCAATGTGGTCCATTTTACTATGAAAGAGATAAGACAAGCTGTCAATAAATTATTTACAACAGGTCCAACTGACAGGTATTTATTTTGAGGTTTCTGGTCAGATCAAATGCCCTTGTTTTGTTGCTTGAGTTTCGCTTTCGTCCAATGGTATTATGATCTTTAATCTGAAAGGCACTTTTCTACTTTTATGGCTAGTAGAAAGCTGTCGCTACGCCTCTAGAAACCGTTATCTGGTTATCCACAAGCAAATTTGTGTAGGAACTGCCGTAGCTATGCTGAATATTGATAGCCAAGATCTGAGCAGCTGTTTTGCAAATGAATAATCGTGAGAAAATAACATGATACAAAGCATTTTCTTGTTAGTTATTTGCTACTACTACACATTTGAATGCGGGTACAGAGCTCTATAAATACATTGTATTGGGCTCTGTATGACGTGTCTCAGTATATCTTTGTCTCAGTCTTCTTTTGGTTGTGCAAAGACTATTGTCTGCTTTCCTCTTCGTAGGACTATTTTTGAATGAACAGGAAAAGCTCTCTTCATTTACTGAAAATTGTTTTAAATAGAAACCAAGTTAAAGCTCACTGCTAATAGTCCAATTGAACAGTTTTCATTTTGTGGGTATTTGTTTTTCTCATTGCATTCATGGCCTCCACTTGCAAATGACGTGCACTCTGATTGAGTTGAATTTGAATATCTGAAATGAATGTGACTTAGTTGCAAAAGCGGTGATGTCTGCCGTGTTTTTGCTTCTCAGCTGCAGAATGTATCTGATAATTTTGACTTCTTAGT
Organism: Cassiopea xamachana; assembly: GCA_900291935.2. Lineage (NCBI taxonomy): Eukaryota > Metazoa > Cnidaria > Scyphozoa > Rhizostomeae > Cassiopeidae > Cassiopea > Cassiopea xamachana. The sequence goes on from OLMO02000252.1 coordinate 8,475,076, forward strand.
ATTCTAACTCAATCATCAGGAATAGTAGCTGTATTTTTCCAAACCTGCTTTATGTTGT
>OLMO02000252.1:8491529-8532491 GCA_900291935.2 Cassiopea xamachana
ACAAAGCAGGAGAGACTGATGAACTCACTTGTACTTTCAAAAGAGATGCAATCTGGAAGTCAAGCTTTGGTTAAAAGACTTGTTGAACTTGAAGATGTATTGAAAAAGCAAGGACCCGTTGCTGAAGAAATTGCAGTGTTGAGAAACCAGATAGATGATTTCCAGGTACTCATATTTGTGCTCGTTTATTCCATCTGGTATTTAGAATGCTTTTTATTTTGAGTCATGCAGTTGAATTCAAATACATTTTGTAGAAAGCATGAAATTTTATTGCTATTACATTTTATTTCTAATGTTTTCTAAAATAGGCTCAAATTGGATGGAAAGTTGTGGGTTGTCTATCTTCAGCTTTTTTCAACCCCTTTCCATTTATGATTACAAAGTAGTTTTTACTTGCTATTTTATCTTGAGCAAAGTCATGTCTTCAGTTACNCACCTACATAGCTTTTATTGATAAATTTAATTTAATGCAGGAGATTATTCTTTGACGGTAATTATTATCTTCGTAGGCCTTTCACAAAGAGTTGGATGTTGAAGAAACAAACCTGAAAGGAATTTTGAAGAAGGGAGAAGTAATACTGAGATTCTGTCATCCAAGTGCACTGCAAACAATTCGAAATCAGATTGCATTCCTAAAGCGAAGGTGGACAGATGTGGCTGGATGGGCAAAACAAAGGGATATAAAATTGAAAGAAGGACTTGAAAAGCTGCTCTTTGAACAGAAACTCATTGAAACCTTGATGGGTTGGATCATCAATGAGGAAACAACGATAATTGCACGGGAGAAAATCCCACTGCCATCGGAATATGATGCTGTTCACGCCCTATTAGAGGAGCATAAGCAGATGCAAGAAGAAGCTACGAAAAAGCAAGGTGATTATGACAAAGTAACAAAACATGCGAAGAAGCGATTGGCAGCGGATAGAAGAAGAGCTCCCAAGACTCCAGGAAAGGGACGTGAGGGATCGTTCATAAAGGAATACTTGAACCCAGCAGTAAGTCAGCTTGCCAAGAGATGGCAAAATCTGTGGCTTCTGTTAATGGATAGACTAATACGTTTGCAAGCGAAATTAGACGAGATCAGAATTCAAAAGGCATCAGCTGAATTCAATTGGGAAGAATGGAGAGAGAGATTCAAGACCTGGCTAAGAGAATCTAAATCTAGAGTATCAGACCTATGGAGGAAGAAAGATCAAGATCGCGACAACAAACTGAGTAGGGATGAATTTGTTGATGCCATATTCGAAACAACGTTCGTAACTGAAAGATGGGAGATTGAACTGGTGTTCAATATGCTGGAATACCACTCTCTTATCAGCTATAAGGAATTTGTGGACAGCTTGAAAAACAAAGCAGCCAAGAAGAAGGAAGAACCGAAAACAGATGCTGATCGTATACGATATGAGATTGCAGAGGAGTTGGAGAAATGTGTTTGCCCGAGAAAGTATCAAATTGTGAAGATCTCTGAAGGGAAGTACTATTTCGGAGAATCACAGAAATTGCGACTAGTACGCTTCATGAGGACGAGTGTGATGGTGAGAGTTGGTGGTGGATGGGACACGTTGCAAGGCTATTTGTTGAAAAATGATCCTTGCAGAGCTGAAGGAAAGACGAACTATGAACTAAGAGAATCACTTATGACTCCTGGTAGTAGCACAATGCAGGCATTTAAAGTTAAACGACCAACTGTTTCTAGAGAAAGTTCATCTACCAGTTTGCGGCCAAGACTTTCTTCAAGAGAACCATCAGGAGAGATTAGAAGATCAGGAATACCAAGAAGACAGAAATCGGATTTGGAGCGTGAACAAAAGAAAATACCTAGTTATGGCTCACGTGATTATGGCCATGTGAGAAGCAGCGGGTATGGAGCATCACCTGTTGGAGTGAGGCGCCAGGGTGCGCAGGGGGTTGATTCGAAACCTCGATTTAGACGTTCTGGTAGTGGGCTATCAACTGGAAGCAGAGACTCTGTAGATGGTGAAGATACGCCAAAAGCAACAAGAGAACGGTCGGGTGATGTTTTCTCACGTCTTTATGGAACAAGAAGGTCTGGAAGGGAAGTGAAACCAAGAACACCCACTACCTCCACTAAGACGAGTTCAGCATTCTCATCAGGTGTAAAGCCAAGGGCTGAAGCAGCTGAGCGCAAGGAAGGAGAAGCTCCTGCAAAGCCAATTCCCTCCCCTACAACAAAATCGGCAGTTGGAGGAGTGTTTGCAAGGCTGACCAGAACTGGAACTGCAACGAAAAAAGCTAGCGCTGAAGCCTCCTCCGCAGCCGAGAAACAAAAGAAAACGCCTGCCAAACAGTCACTAACGAAAGATCAGAAGAGAGAGCAGGGATGGAAATCCATCAAGTCGAGGAAGTAATTGACTCAACACTTGTTTGAAGTGCAAAACATGTTTGAACTTTGAAAGTACTGGATTTTAAACTGTTTTTGTTTTAATTGCACACATTTGTAATTGTGCTGTATGAATTAGTATTTGAATTTTTGTATTCTGCTTCTAGCAGCAAGAACCAAGATCACATTTTCTTTCATTTCATAAGGAAATAACGTATGACCTCGAAGAAAATTTCATCGAGCTTCAACTTTACTGATGTGATAATCATAAGATTATAGAGAACCTCGCCTATAAGAAAACATCTTACAACACCAAAACTCGCCTCTCATGAAATCTTGATGACATTTTAATAACAATTGTTTAGATCAAATGAGGTTATTAACTATGCAGTTCACGGTGAATTAACGTCCGCAAAATTATCAGATGATTTTTCTCGCCTCTCATGTTCATCAGTTTCATATGACGTCATCTCACAAGATGACGTAAATATTCTTTGCAGTTGTGAGCCGTGAACTCATTTCGAATGAAAACGTGATTTTGGTCATGGGGTTGATTTATTCCTTAATTTTTTATTTATATTTTAGGGTCTCGTATGTGTCAATTGTGGGTATTGGTAGACGACGCTTATCATTTTTGCANAGATTTATTTATTAAGATACACCATTACAGAATTTTTCGCTAAGCTTTGGTTAACTTTAGAATTAAATTTCTAAACATGAACTTGTATTTGTTAGATGATTTGGTTTTTTTGTTTGTTGTTGAAAACCAATTTGTTGTAATTTTTCTACATTGGTGCTTTCCTAATTTGGTATAAGATATTAGTAGAAATATACTTTTGCTCGTTTCTCTTGGCTAACTTCGTTCGTACTATTTAAAAAACTGCCATTTTGTGTGGTTGGAGCTCAATTCGCAAACGATGCTCCACATTCAAAATGTGCTATTAAACCACTTTCAGAATAGCTGCCAGCATAGTGGCATTACTACGGACCAGTATGTACTGGAAAAGGCCTGTGTTCAAAGATTCAAGACAGGATGACCCCAAGTAACATAGAACACACGCACTTTTTGAGCAATTAACATCTGATGTCAGCAATTGACAATTGCATGCACAAATAATTATCAGATTCGTGCAGGTTTTTGAAAGCTTTGGGAAGTTATGGGAATTTATAATGCCATTTTCCTGGGCCTGTAAAGTTTTCGAAAACGGTGATTTTTGTAATGGCTATTCAGGGTGGCCAACAAACCCTGGAAGACCCTGGAAAACCCTGGGTTTTCTTTGCCCCAGGAAAAATACCCTGGAAAATCCTGAAATTACAAGCCACCCCTGAAAAATTATGTTCTGAAGCAGATTTCCCGTCTACACAGTACTGCTACATTCTTGATTTGGGGTAAACTGTGCGACACCCCCAACACATTCCCTCCCTTTGTTAAATCCTGCAATATTTTTGTACCATGTGGTAGAATCTCCAATATTTTCTTATCATTCAGTAAATTCTTCAATATTTTTGTACAATTCGATAAATTTTTCGATGGTTTGTACGCAGTAGCGGCCTGGCAGGGGGTCGGGCTCCGTGGCCACCTCGCAAAGTGTTGTGAAGGTGCGCCGGAGAACTGAAACCGATAAATAGTACTTTAAGTAGCCATAACCGTAAGAGGAAGGGAACTAAGCAGATACCAGCAACACAGAAATGGAGCTAGGTGTGAAGCCATTTCAAGAGCAGCTGCAATAAGAACTTTATGGTTATATTTCATCGTGTCTCAAACTATATTACTACATTACTGGTAGCTTTCTCTGCAACTAGGGTACCGAACTGTAGTGCCTAGTAAACTCATCATGCAAAGTGTTCAATGAAGGAGAGCCCCTGGTCCCGTAATCGGTCTTGTATCCGGCAAAACAGATATGGCAAACTTTTTTACATTTCTGTTTATTGTTGAATAAAACAGTGAAACCTCCATGAATGTAAAATCATATTTATCCGGCTTTTTGAAAAGAAATTCGTTCACAAGCATGAATTCCAAAGCCTGGCAATGATGCACTGAAGAATACAAAAGAGGTACTTTTCACGAAAATTCTAAAGATGAAGAGGCATCAGCTGAGATAGGGTGTAATGTACTGAACCACCAAATTCAAAAATGTCAGAGGAGTACATTTATTCCTTCTCTGACTAGAGACCAATCATGCATAATGCTTGTCCTGCATGCCAAAAGGGCGTTTTCCGACATTTAGAAAGTGTGAGCTCAAAACAGTTTTTCGCTCACTCCGCACGTGCATTCGATGCCTCCTTCTTCTATAGATATTCATAGCCTTTAAAATTGTTCATTCAGTTAAAAGAACATTAGTATTTAATGTCAATTAGGGTATTTCCATTTGTTTTCTGGTACAAGACATGCTGTTGGCCATCCCTCCCAGGATGAACCAGCCACTGCCACTATTCGAACCATTCGCTAAACTTCAAAACTTCAACTGCCTGCACCCCCTCCCTAATATTCATCTCTAAGTCCGTCCCTGCATGAGATGAGATTTTTTGCTTCTAGCAATGGTGTTCAGCCTTTGAAGATTAATGATGAAAATAAACACATTCTTTTCTGCAAAAGGGCACTTTCCGGCGTGCTAAAGGGCACTACCTCAAAATGTTTTTCTGGGGGCAAGCCCCCAGACCCATGTTCCAGTAAATACCTGTAGGCAAAAAGGAAAATACATTTTGATTTATTACCACGAACATTTTACATGTAAAAGCATTCAGCTTTTAGCTGGATTTCTTCATCTGTGCCCCCTCAGTGCAGCTAACTACATTATTTTTGTTTGGTAACTTCTCATTAGGATTAGGGAAAATATGGTCTCTTTGCACACTGGGTCAGGGAAGAAAGTATCAGTGTTTATCCAGAAAGTCAGGGAAAGTCTGGGAATTATATTCTTATGTGTTGTGTGGCAAACAGCCTGGATTTGTAACAACGGAAACAAAATTTAAAGTAAAACGCAGAATGGAATGTGGATGAGTGAAAGCAAAAAAGTCCCCAGGAAAACCCTTGAAATTTGGCAGAAAATACCCTGAAAACCCCTGGAAAAATAATTCGTTTTGCTGTTGGCCACCCTGCTATTGGAAAAGTTTTGGATTCTTGTTTGGAAAAGTTCTAAAATATCCTTAGATGGATATAACTTTGTGTCGTATTAAGCAGCGTATATGTATTGCGTGCTCATTTTACTATTTATAAAATAAGGCATAATCCACCAAAAAATCATTGAATTGCATTGAAAATAACGGTTTTTCTACTACATAGTGTTTCAAGATGCGAACGAAAATGCTTTTCATGGTTTTGGAAATTTGATAATTTGGTTTTGTACAAGACTTCGAGTTATGTTTAGAGGAGCCTGTACAAACCCTGAATAACAGATGTAATTATATATGAACCAATCGCATAAACAGTTCAGAATTGCATGAACAACTAAAAACTATATAAAGAATCAAAAATTGCAGAAAAAGTTTTAATTATCTAAACAATTGAATTAATTAAAAGGCCAGGAGTTCTATAAATAAGTAGAAATTATTTCAATGGTTTAAAAATATCCGGTGCTTTGCATTAATTATCAAGCACAGTTCCACATCTTATGGGACCAAAAATCTGAAGTGCCAAAAATAGGTTCAAGGTTCTCCCAAACCTCGCATCTGTGGAAAGAAGTGATAAGAATATCAGGGTAAATCAGAGATTTTGTCTTGAAATAGCAGTGGCAGCCTTGTATATTAATAATTAAACATACTAACAGCTGTTAAAACTACATAACTTACATAGAAGTTCAGTACGTATATGGACATTTAAAGATTATTTTAGCAATTATGTGAATAGTTGTATCAGCAGTTAAAAAATACAGATAGCATGAGCAATTATATATTAAATCAACAATTGAAATTGACATAAATAACTTTTAGCTATAGAAGTAGGAGAAAAGTGCATGAAAAAACGAAAAAGTGTATAGACAAGCGAAAAGTTATATCACTGCTTTGGTAATTATATGAACAAATGCCAATTATATAAACAATTTAAAATATTGACAGTTCGAATTGAGATACATAATGAAAATGCACTGAAATAAAGTTCCCAATTTTTATTACGTGATAAATATTGTAAGAATCCTCTATTATATTGTAATTATTAAGAGTGTTTTTATTCTTAAGTGCGAAGTAAACGGGGGGCCCTAATTAACAGGGGGGTTGGAAAAAGTTTCAAAATTTGATAAATGGAGAAGTCAAAATAAACAGGGGCTGCAATTTGAGAAAAAGCTGTAAATGGTTACACAAGGACAGAAAGAACAAAAACAGGTTGTCATAAAGCATAATACTAAAATGTATACAGAAACATGCTATTTTGCCTTCGAAATTAGTCGTAAATAGCACTAACAAAGAAAAGAAACGAAATACGGAGTTTGTAAACAAAGTCAATTTCCTTAGAATTATTAAACGGGGGGTCCTAATAAGGTCCGGTGAGGTTGGAACAAAATCGAACAAGTAATAAGCGGGGGGCGTTTATTTGGCACCTGAAAGTACAATTATATGGATGAATACAAATTATATGGAAAGTAGAAATTACAGAGATAATTAACAGTTAGGTAGGCAATGAAAAAATCTACGCTTACAATTGAAACAGATAAATAGACTTTGTTTTGAGCAATTAATCATTGTATTAACAATTAGAAATTGCATCAAGAATCCTTGATTACTAATATCATTTCTAACTATTAAATATGATTTGTATTTGTCTATGTTTTACATTGTTCATATAGTTATTAACTGCTTATATAACTTTTAATTGGAAATAGAATCTTAAATGTTTAATATAACTTCTATGTACATTTTGAGCCTTTATGTAATTGTTTATTGTTTATGTAATTTTAATTATTGTTATTTGTTCACACAAGCATTTAATTATCAAAAACAAATTTTATTTTTTTTCTCAATTCTTAGCTGGAAAGCCTGATGTTGGTAGAAAATAGTCTCGGAACTGACAGCAATCGAAATAAAATTTAAACAACGAAAATTGAAATGTCAATCAACAGAAATGATGAGGACGAGTCAAAAAATGTTGATTTGGTTAACGGAAGGAGCCGAGTTGGAAAGATAGAGCTCAGAAACAACAGCGGAAAAATTGAGAACTTTCGGTTGCAATAGTAAGAGAAGACAATGATTGGCCCACCACAAAAAGCCATCTTATTGGTCTGCCATTGGTCACTGGACAATAGCAGGGCTTTGACACCAACCTTGTAAGATTCTGAATTGCATCCCATGATGCCATGAATGCGGGAATTTTGAAGGTTTTGAGGATGATGGGATTTGATGGGAATATCTCGGAAAAATTCTGGGATTTGCAGAGGAATTTATCGAATATAATCGAAAATTGTCCCTTTAACTGTCAGCTGAATCTAGTTCTAAGCAAAGGTCACGAAAAAAGCTATTTTTCAAGATAGTATTAAGTCAGGCGATGCAAGCTGAAAAATCGGTTCCCTTCTATCGAGGGAGGCATTCCTTATCCCTAAAAATGACTTGGAAGAAAGCAATCACTAAATGCAAAAAAGGAAATCTGTTGCTGAAGGCTCAATGATACAATGGGATTACTAACGTAGGAAAAGGTAATAAGACAGCGATTCCCTCTAAAGCTCTTCTATATTCAGTTTTCAAACTTCTTAGAAAGAGGCTAACCACCTGACATAATTGTAGTCGAGCTTGTAAAAAACACAGGCCTTTGGCAAAAGTAACTTCAGGGAAAATGCTACACAATTGACGTACTACTTCGCTGGCCTGATTCCCAAATAAATAAACTTAGCCATCAAAAGGCGTCTCCCATGAAGGAAAAGAAGAGCATTCTGACAAAAAAAATAAACCAATTACAAAAGATCCTAAGAATATATAAACAAAGACCTAAAACAAAAACCTTAACATGAAACAATAGCTCAGGAGGAAAATCTAAAATGTCTAGGTGTATTCTGATACACTGTGGAACGAATGATTTAGACAAAAAGGATGAAATGACACGATAGATGCAATCAAGGAGTTTCCTTAATGCAAAGAATGAGCCTCCACAAATTTCCACAGCGTCATCATTACTCACAACTAAAAGAAGTCAAAAACGTTTCGGTAAGAAAATCGATGATTTAGATAAATATTTGAGAATGCTAGTGAAAGAGCAAGAAATCCTTATATCGATAGCAGTAATATTGGTATTCATTGTCTGCATGAACGTTAATTGCATCTAAATGGAAATGAATCTCCGTCGTTGCACGCATTTTCCTCCTTGTTCTCAATTTGATCTTAATTTCCACCAAATTTAAGGCTCGTGCTACCATGAAATTGTTCGCATATAAAGAGTGAAAGAGTGTATAAAAAGTCCGAACTCGTTGCTAATATAAATGTTAAGTATTAATTGACTTGAAGAGAAGAAAATAAAAATGCTGAAATACCATAAGGATTGTCAACATTAACTGCATAAAAAACACGTTAGAGCATTTCTCCCCAATAATAAGAGACAAATTTAGTGTGCTATCTATTGCAAACTTTACTCATCTTTTTTGATTAGCCAGTTCAAAATAAGAAATGTTTTATGTGAAAAGACAGATGACCCTGTGAAGTTTTCATTCATGAGCATGAGAGCAAGTTATCTCCCAAAATATATCTTCAAGCATTCAGATCCCATAGAAAGTCCTATAATTATTTACTAGATTATTCATTTCCTTTTTATTAATTCTCGTTCTTGACTTTTGCAAGCATACCGAATTCTTTCGATATGAATGCTAAGCTCATTTCCAGCCATCACTTGAAGGAAGATATTAGAGACCATATAAAGCATCAAATATCGAAGAATCAGTATAAATATCTCCAGTTAAAAGGGCAACTGTTTCCTTAGCAGCTATTTGTCACATCTCTATAGCATAAGCGTCAAATCTTGGTTGGCTAAGAAAGGAATCACCATCGAAGGATTCATGCCAATGATATTGCGATGATTCGTTCGAAAAGCACGAGAAACGTGTTTTGGTTGTAAAAAGTGTACTTTCTTTGCAAAGAAAACTGATAGCACATAATTTCGAATAAATGAAAAATATTCAACAAGCATGTTCAGAAGGCTTCAATTCACATTTCCAGAAGGAGCAATATTTACATCTTGCGTAGATCAACAGTTATCGACACTACAAGCTATCGATCTTTTCGGCCTAACGCTTAGGGGCCTTGGCCCTCCAGGATATCTCCGGCTAGAACTGCCCCTGAGCTCCATCACTTCCCTCTGCTGCTCTATTGTGATTTAAAAATTATTAATGGTATCGATCGTGGAAGATCAGTAAGCATGTCTGTTACTGTACTGCGGGATTCGAATCTTTTACCCCTACGAATGCATGCTGCGTTTCGTATTATAAAATCGGGTGTTTTCGTATTATAATCTTCCACAGTTTGCTATTTTAAAAATGCACTTTTCGTATTATAAAATTGAACTTTTCATATTATAACATTGAAGCTTTCGTATTATAACTTTGCATTTTTGGAATGATAACATTGCATTTCTTGTATTATAAAATTCAGTTGGTATTGTAAAATCTCATTTTCATATTATGTTGGTTTATTGATTTATGTATCAAAAAAGTTGGTTTTGTGTTGTAAATCAAAGTTTCGTATTATCTTCGCTTTTGGCGCGCCACAAAAAGTCCCCTTTCGGCCAACAACAACACAAATAGTGTAGCAGGTCTCTGGTTGACTCTCAAAGATACCCATTACAGATAAGATTTGTAAATACTTATTAGCGACGAAATAACGACGAAATTGCTAGAAAAAATCCATTTTGTTAAACCATAAGGAGTCAAAGCTTTTCGCTGCTATAGCCTGAATGTATAGAAATACAATGAGTATATGTAGGAGTGATAGATTAAACGTTCAAATGACACGTGTTTTTTTCGCGTCAGAAATTCAGTTTTTAGTGGAAGCTATTTAAGAGAGGCTATACTTTTCAAATCTGGATCTGAAAAATAGGTAGAAACAATATGAGAAAGGTAAAGGGAACATTTTGCGCCTACTCCATCATGCGTCCTATAGTACATCATATAGAAAAATACAGCAGTGAGAAACTATTTGATAAAGTGACATGATATATTTAAATTCAACAGGAAAATGAATTACATGGTTGGTTAGAAGAGGCTTTGATTGCTATAGAACAAGTTCAGAAAGTAAGTAACTTATTTTCAAATTGCTAGAAAATAGGAAAGTTTTCGAAATTCGCGATACTTTTGTTGCATACGGATAACCATGTCCATTGTGCCCAGCAGAGCGACCTTGCTTTGAATTTGAGACCGATAGAAGTAGCTTGCAGGTTTCATACAATAACAAATATCTAGCATTGAAAAGCCAATGTAGATTACTTCCGTGAAGTACAAAATGTCGATTGATGACGCTTGGGTAATCAGGTTGTTAACGTTGATATCAATGTTGACTATATTTGTGAGACGACTTTCTTCCATTTTCAAAAAATCTCGGCCTGCTATAACTCAAAATGCTTTTCACCCTTCAGCATTCCTAACTCTTCTTGCTAGAATAATAAATCGTGTTTACTGAAGGTTGTTTTGTATCCACAAGGTTTCTATTTCTGAACAGAACCTACTTATTTAAAAAAGATTTTTGATTTCAGATCAAACATACTTTTTTCAAAATAAACTGACAAGTGAAAGAACACCTTGTGGTATCCTTTTGAGCTAAAGAAACTATTTTTTCTACCGAGAGGAAATTAAATTTTCAAGAATGTTTGAATAGCTTTTATGTAAGCACGAGAGGAAATTCCTGGAGGGGCAAAGCCTGTCCTTATTATCACTTGTGAGGGGCCAAACTCATTTTTATTAATTAAATCTCCATGTCAATAGTTCTGTTAAGGGGGGAAGCTTTGCAAAATTTTTCAGCTGGACAGCCACTGCCCCACCGTGTCTCCCTTGCAGATACGTGCCTCGTTTGACGCTGGCTGTTGAATAATTGAATGACCAAAAACGATGTTGGGTGTTGAACTCCCAACTGCTACAATATGCTTTTCCTAAAAGTCCCTAACAATGACTTACCACGTTTTTGAAAGCTGAAAGTCTTCTCCACATATTGATAACAGTCTCTATGTTGATAGCCGGTGATAACAGGAAACATTTAGGCAAAAATAGGATCAAAATTGATAGATTTTGTTACGATTTAGAGCTATATCTCAATTGTACGACCTCAAAAGACAATTTAGACTTAAAATCTGGAATCTCCGTAAGATTTTGGTTTAGTTATGTACTTCTATGAATACTTGTGTGATTAAAAGTTTGAAATCGCGGCTTCAGAAGTTATGGGTAGGAAATTAGGAATTTTACCTCATCAGAGAGTGAATTTTGGTATTGACGGGCAGTTATCCAGTAGTACATGTCGTCAAAATGATCGTAAATGGTATGATTTGGGGTCACTAGACATCTGACCACAAAGTTAAAGCAAAAACAGAGAAAACATTTTCCGCATCCTATTTCCCCCTATCAGCCCACTGTGCCTCGTCGTCTTACACCCAGAGACCAATCTGATCGGGTCGTAGATACTATATACCTGCTTAGGAGGAGGACGAAAGTTTAAGCAATATTCTCTTAAAAATACTAAACAAGAAAGATGACGTAATGCTTGGATTGAGTTTGTTCCATTCAGAAAGGCAGTTAGGGTAAAAGCTAGATTTCCAGATCGTTGACCGATAGGTTGATATGCTTAAGAAAAGATCTGGTTTTTGCCTAATTAAGACGCAATGCTCTGTATACCCAATGAAAATTATGTATTTGATTCAAACTCCACTCTATGTGTATCGAAGATCACTTTGGAGTAATCTGTTGTAATTTCGCTTGTTTTTTTGAAATACCTAAAATCATATCTCAATACTACTCAACAAAACAAACCACACCTTTCGTATCTTTATCTCTCAGAAATCCAAGCTTTTCTCTTTTCCCAGCGTGATCTCTCCCGCTGAGCTCCTCCACACTTCCTTCCATTTGTCCAAGAATAAAGATGTATGTATTGGCAGGACGGAAGGTAGTTGAAGGAGTTGGTCAGCAGTTATTACAGCAGAAGAATCTATAATGTCAGGAACGTCAGCGTAGATAGTGGAATAACGAAGAGATAAAAATAATTACTTATATTAATTTATGTGGCTGAAACAAGTTATTTATTAAATTACCTAATACAGGACAGCTAATCTTTCTACTTACAATGTACTTTAAATCTAAGAGTTGACCAATTACTTTTGGATTTCATCCAATATATATGCTACTTATAAACTGACTGATGTTTATGGCAGAAACCATTTTACACTTAAGTGCGTTGCAAAGCATACTTTTTGATTCTCAAAGGACACCCAAACACAAAACTTGCAGAATTAACAAAAATTCTTAAAGTTAAGCTAACTTACCGTAAAAACTCTGTTAAGCCCCCCTCTCTAATAAAAACGTCTCTATTAAGCCCCTCTTTGCAAACAATTGTGACAAAGCCTCCTCTCCATTAAGACACTCTCTCGTGAAAGTAAATGATTGGATGAGTTCATAGAGCATGAGGAGCACTGCCAGATGAGATCATGTGTATAAAATAAGGCACATGCACAGAAGTGCTTGTGCATCATAGTATTTAGTGGCAGGCATTAGGGGAGATAGGGGGTGGTCACCCTCCAATAACTTCAGACTTGCAAAATACAGCGTAGATTTATTAGTAGTAGTTTACGCTTTGGCTGTCATGAGGATATCGCCCCCAAAAACATGTCAAAGTGTTCACCACTGTTAGAAACCTACAGAATACTGATTCTTTCGAAGGATTCCAACAGGAAAACGATTGCTTGGAAGATTTTCCAGGATTACCAACTAACTCTGAGGACCAGTATGAAGATGCGGCAAGCACCCTTATTCCACATAACCCCCAGTAAACATCTTCAATGGAAGCAATGCAAACTGATGTCAAAGGACAATTTGTATAAAATTTTTGTCTTGAGTTGGTAATAAGCTCCCCTATCTAAAAACCCCCGGAGGGCTTTATAGAGCTTTACGGTAATGCATTGGAAAATCTAATACATTCTAACTTTCTAAATAACACTAAGAACCTTGGATTTTTTAAATACATTTTTACAGCAATAGGACTCATTCAACAATGTAAATGAAATTACGATCTAACTTTCCTTAAAAGACATGCCTCATAGCACTCATGAAGGATTTCAGCTTTTTATCATGAGAGAGGCATGTACACAGCATCTCTTTGCGAAAAACATTTTGTTTATTTTTTGAGTTTTTCTTTAGAAATCATAAGTAGTTACATTGTTCCCTAAGTGTAATTGTTACATTGTTCCCTAAGTGTAAGTAGAAGCAGAATAGTGGCACAAAGATATTGGATTCACTAGCAATAGCTTATCTCTAGGGAAGCTTTTCAAACGTATCGAAATATATTAGTTCTTTGAAAAAAGATATTTATGTTCTATGGACAAATGAACCTTGAGAGCAAATATCTTGGATTATAAAATCAAAGAAAAATAATTTTTTTCTGGCGTGGATCTTTACTCCTTGAAGATCACATACAGCTGCTTGTGTAGATCTGCGTGCTATTGCACATGACTGACTGTCCTCGCATGAAATGCATCTTTACAGCTATATGCTGAAGGCGCAATCTTGGAATATCAAGTTGTAATTAGGCTTATTTCCAATACACAGTAACACGTCTTTCAATTTGTTCCCTGCACATGTGGCATGTTTCAAGGCGGCTTCCGCATTCTTGACAGGTGAAATGTCCACACATGAACACTACATTCCAATAGTGCGTCCGGCATATTGGGCATGCAATCTAGAATTTACAAAAGAACAAGGTAAGGAATCACCAGAACGCGTACAACAGAAAGTGTTGGAAAGGATTTGAAAGTTTACTGTACACTTACAGCCCAATACAAGAAACAAGGATGGATCTATTGATCCTAGTGCACTTTGAAATGGAATAGCTCAATGCACTATCTCTGCAATGGGAATTTGATTTTAGCCCAACATCCAGCCTCTAAAGTTTTAGTGGCTTCATGTCAAATTTCTTTCAGCCCCTTTTATCCATAATTTATGACAGCTCCTCTAGAGATTCAAATTTTTGTAGAAAAATACAAGACTGGAAGCCAAAACTAGTAAGTCAAGTTCAAAAATAGCATAAGTAGGCCTAAATTTCGTTCTTTTTTAAGGAAGTGCCAAAATTATACGCAAATACGATGTTTCTTATGGGCCAAATAGCACAGATGCTTTCTTCATAAAAACACAGTTTATAAGAATGTTCCAGCTGAGATCTTCTGAATTTTAAGAATAATGCAAGGTTATATGGGTATTTGAGTTATAATTATATTTGTAGATTACTTGTTGCACTATAGATACTATACTTGCTATTCTGATCCACTACTGTATTATTTTTGCGAAGACGTAAGACAGCAAAAAAGATATGTATATATTCTATTGATTTTCAAACAAAGTTACTCCTTTGACACTTAAGGATAGCAAGGAATATTCTTAGGCTCAAAACCAAAAAGTTACAAGAAAATCGAGGCTATGCAAAAAATTAGGTATTCATGCAAAACAGTGTATAATGTGTTAGCCAATCTATGTGAAAAAATGTTTACAATCCATAAATTTCGTATCATTTTCTAAGGAACTGTTCAATAACTACGTCATGCTAAAATTATCATTTTTGAATCAACAACCCACCATAAACCCCTGATACACAGCAGCTCTGTTGATAAACAAAGCTCTCAAATAGAAAAGGATAGGGTAAGGAATAGAAAAGGATGAATCTCATTCCTGTTCTATGCTTTTCTCAACTGTAGCAACAGTAGCAAGTGCCAATGTTTAAAACAACAGTCACATAAGAATAACAAATCTGTAATTATCAGTCAATCTTCCAAACATCATTTAATATATGGTATCCATTTCTGCAATCGATTTCTGGAATATCACCTTCCTAACCATTAAGACCCAATGAAACATATTTTTCTACATTGAGAAAAAATTGGAGAGACCCAATAAAAATTACGCAAAAGATAAACAATTAAATTAAGGACTAAGCACCAAAATGTCCAAAACATTGCATGTGAAACTTGTCTGAGTAGTCACCACAACAACCTCATTGATTTAGGTTGTGGACTGAGTGTCACAGTTCCTTTGTAATGCAAAACTTCTCAATATGAATAATTTACCATCACACCACGGACTTTACTCAAGTACCACCGAAGCGCTACTTTACTGTCACGGAGAATCACGAAAAACGTGTAGAACCACCTAACTCCAGGGCGTGACAGAATTGTTCAACAGCAATTTAAAATTAGGCATATTGCATTTCAGATTCAATTTAATAAAGTGCTTTGAAACGAACTAAGTTTTAACTATTCCATGTAAGTAATCTTTTCTATATTACTGCTGTGCAGACAATTTTTCCTTCCCATGGAAATTAATGGAATATAGAAGCTTTTGGGCACAATTGGGTACTACCATATTTCAACTTTTGCTTTCCCCTTGAGCAAGCAACTTTTTCTTAATGATCCTTTGTATCCCTATGTTCGCTTGTAAATGGTTCATCCCTGAGTGTACGTTCATACAACGAAGCACAGTAGCGGCTGTAAGGGAGCCGGGGGGCAAAGCCTAGGCCCTGCACATTTGGTAACCCAGAAGGGGCCCCATGCCAAAGAGAAAATTCACAGTGAAACATTTGAATACACCCTGTATGGTGGCCCATCGTTGTCATTGAATTTTTTCGAGAAAAATGTTAAAGAATAATCTTGTCCAGCGAATAAGGGCCCCGTAGATGATTTTGACTCAAGGCTTCACTGTCCCTAAAGCCACCAATGGTGATGGATCATGATACTATTTTGTATATTTATAAAGAGGCTCCTTATGTAGCGACTAATAATTATGATAGACTGCAAGTGTGTGACCTAAAAGAACAGAATGATGGACTATTACGATAGGGGAATAGGCAGAAAGAAGGAAGTTCTATATCTAACAGCGCTAATTTTGACATATCGCATGAAGTACTAAGAAGATTTCTTCTTACATTCGTTGTATTGATTGTAGTTACAAAAGGAAGATGCTCAAGGGATTTCAGAACTTAAGTACATCTCCAACAATGTGAGAAAAGTTCCCCATACATTGTTATCCCTCTATGCATTTTATTTATACCTTCTCTTTCAAGTTCCGGAGTTCCAGTTCTATCGGATTCTGAATTTCCAGCCCCAACGGATCGATACGTTGATGAGCACCTAGATTGATTGGTAGATGAGAAGAAACAGGATAAGTGATAATGCTGAGAAGGAATGGTTGGCAATGCAAACCAAACGTCATGCATTTTACTAAATTCAAGAATAATGAATAATGATATTGCCATAACTGTTCAACGATGGTGCCAACTACTTAGGGGTGTGGGAACTCGAGCCACCTATGGGGAATAAGAACACATTTTGTTTGCTCAAATCACATTTTGTTTGCTCAAATCACAGAAACCCAAGAGCTGATATGATAATGATACTATATTGACACTTCTGCAATGCATTTATGTTTCTATTCTGTTTTTTGCATAGCTCTTACATTTGCTATCTTCAGTAAATATATTGTATACAATATAATTGTTAAGTGTTTTAATTTTAGGCAATCCTCCAACATTTACTAATTTGAGCCCCCTCTCTTTGATAAAATCAGAAGTATCCGCCATTGCTGTTCAAATCATCGTAATCGATGAGATTGAAGCAAGAGATAACTGACATTGGCAATGCTCTACAAAAGCACAATCAGCAATATATTTGAAAATTCACTTCTTGCTGATACACTATTAGATATTGGAAGGATGTGTTTGAATTCAAGCATGCAAAAATAGAGATGGCCAACAGCGTATACTCTGTTACAAAAAAGGATACTAGATATGATTGATGTAGCTCCTCTTATTTAGTGTTGTTTGCAAAAAAATACTCACTTGGATTATGCCATTTGATAATTGCTTTGACAAGATTTGGGCCACAACAAAGATCCAAAGGGGTCTGGTTTACTTCATTTGTCGAAGTGAGATCAGCACCACTTGCGGCTAACAAGCACGCGATGGAGATGCTTTTGTTCATCCTAAACACAAGTGTCTCATTTTCCACTTGATTCTAAAAAGTGGTAGGCATGGAAACATGATGCAATAGAACGCAATAAATACAGCCATCAACGAACCTCTAAAAATTGTTACTGTACTGAAGAGGAGGTAGTATTAATGAGGTGGATATATTAAGGAGGTGGTAGCATTAATGAGATGGTGGTATTAGAGAGGAATTGCTAAGCTATGGAGCTAAAAATTGTATGAAATGGAAAATAATCCCCTTTAGATTAATGACCTGAATCGAGCATATATACTTAAAGATAGAAAATTTAGAGCTCAATGGACAAAAGTGCTATCTACTGGAAGTTTACCATGTAAGAATCTGCCAAATCTTGCAGTTGTTCAGGTTGAAGAAAACGAGCTGCTTCGTGCATGGGGCTATCACCATCTTTATCTTTTACATTCACACTTGCTCCTTCATTAACAAGTAACTAGAAGAAAAAATTCTTATTTGACAATGGTGTTACACTGCAGACTGATGGCTTGCAAATGGTTGATTCTCAAGTAGCAAAGGTACTACTGCTTTACCTAGCTGCAATTCCCTTCTTGTTACTTCTCTCTTTTCGTACGAGAAATTGTACCCCTTTATCAAAGACGTTGTCCTTCACCCCATGGAGCCTCTTTCTAAGATGTGCTAATGTTTAATGATACATTTTTTTGAATTATAATCTCAAGGTCAAAATTCTTTGAAAATACAATGACATACGCCTCTTTTTGCAAGGCTCATATTTTACAGTATTAGGCCAAACGACTTCTATAAATCAAAAATTTCTCACTTCTAGTCATTCTGATGTGACCGGCATTATAAAGAAGATAATCATGTGAAATACTATTCCAAACCAATTTCCAATGAATTTGAAAAGTTTTCTTCTACTATAATAGCTTAAAGAAAGATAATATGTCTGTATATGGGAATTCTGAAAAATCGCAATCGCAAATAATATTTCTTAGTGCACAACGATACTCGCCTGTACTATTTCACGATGTTGTCCTTGAATTGCGAGGTGTAATGCCGTTTGGAAGTTGTTGTTTTGAATACTAACATCTGCATTCACCTGCAATAAAGCACTGCCTTTGTCAGGTCAAATGACGATTAAAGATTTTAAGCGCTGATCCCAAGCCACTTACGTATTAGAAGGGATGACTTTGAATAAACCTTTTGCCATGATGTCTAGAATGGTAGATAAACGGCAAGTGGGGTGAATATGAAGTATGGAAATGGAGAGGCTGCTAGTCTTCACGATTCACTTTCATCAAATAATGGAACTTCTCCAGTGGTCTACATCATTGATGGCCAATCTCTGGGTCTATAAGAATTTTTGTGGACAATAGGGGCGGATCCAGTGGGGGGCTTCCCAAACGGTAGCATTTCCTATAGCAAGCAATTGTGTTAAGAAATATCTTGCATGAAAATACAATAAAAAGAACGAGATGACCCACCCAAATTCCAGCTATGACTACAGGGGAATGAAATGCACTGGGCCTCTAATACACTGGGCAGAGACAGCTTTATTGCAATAGCAAGCTGAAAATAAGAAAGCAGCCTCTGCTCCATGAAGAATTCTCCTAATCCTCTTTTTAAAATATTCATTAACATAATAGACACATGCAATGTGAGAAGAATTGCTAAATAGCTGCAAAATTCTCATGGTTCTTCTTGCTCCTTCCCGGCATTACTCCCAATCTACCCTCCTGGTTCTGCTCTGCCTGTGGTTGAGGATAGAGGCATGGAATGGCATGTATGAATAGTGGAAGGATTTGATGCACTAACAGCTACATTCTTGTCCGTCAATGATCATAGGGTAAAGAGCAACTCTAGTTTAGAAAGCAAAACGGTATAGACATGAATCAAACACATTAGTACTGAGAATTTGCTTGAGATTGTAATAACAGACTTGGAGTTGCCAGAGAGTTTGCAACCAAGGCTTCCAAATGAGACTCAAATGCTGCCAAATATGCTTGATTCATAACAAAACAATAGCTTTTGGTAAAGGCGTAAAATTGATTTTGGTCATCAAAGGCTGCTTTAAAACCAAAAAAGAAGCATTCCTTTACCCGGCAAACAGCAGCTGCAATTTTCCCACAAAGTAACATTCCCAGAGGTTTGATGCCAGTATAATGAAGGATATTTCATCAAGAAAGTTTCAGTATTCGTGATCAAGCAACTTAAGAATTGAAAATATCAAAATCTTAATTTTTGGTTTCCTAAAGAAAGATTGACAGAAATATTGCAACACTGACGACATTTATGCACAATTAAAATCAGTTCTGTACTAATGAAATTCAATCAGCAAATTGGCATCAATAGAAATTAGTGATCATGCTAGTACCTCTTTTATAAGAACTTCAGCCACTCCCAAATGGCCTTCTTTTGATGCAAGATGAAGAGCCGTTTGTCCATCCTCATTCTTTTTGTTTATCACCTGTTGTTGCCGAATCGCAGGTAGCAGATCATTTAAGATGCTGAAAAGATATAACTTGTTATTTGTGCCAGTTATTGACTAAATCTGTCAATTTGAAAGTAAGTAGAAATCCTTTTTCATTCCCTCAAGCACTATGTTGCCACTACAACTCAGCAACAATATCATACATGTACCTAGTGATAATTAAAGACGGTTGATTAGAATTCAACACTTATATTACCTTGTTAATTTGTCATGTGAGACAGGGTTAATGACCTTCCAATTATACAGTGTCTCACTACCCATGACTCAAAAAAGATTTGATGTCTTAAGTATGGCATCCTACTTACTTAACATTTCCTATGAAGGCAGCACGATGCAGGCAGTTGAAGCCTTTCTTATCTCTCACAGATATGTCAGCATTTGCATCTAGCAGTAACTTTACTATTCCGTTCTGTTGTGACGTAATAGCATCATGTAGTGGGGTGCAACCTACAGCATCCTGAAGGTCAAAGCAAATAAAATTACTTTGCAATGTCCTACTTCTTTCCTTACTACCCTTAAGAGTTTCGAACTTTGCAATAGAAATATTTCGCTAAACAGCAGTAATATATGTGTTGTAAAGAGATGTGCACAAATTTCCAAGAATGAAGAAGGGAAGAGGAAATATGCGTTAACCCTTAAAACCCATCAACTTTCATTGTGTAAGCTCGTATTCGCGCTTTATACTACTTTCATATGAAGTATAGATCATTCCTCAACTCAATGTGCAAGGGGCAATAATACTGCCAAGCAATTTATCTACAAGAAATTGAAATTACAAAGAGAAAAGCACTTGTTTCAATTGAGTCCTATGCTCTGATGTTTAAGCTTTCAATGCATTGCTCTCTCTCTTTCAGAGCCTACCAAACGTGCATGCACCCTTCTCTACAAAAATAATTGACTTAAATTTATGAGGATACAAAGAAAATTATTTTTGAATAGCTTTCAATACCATGTTTAAGGTGAGCTTTACTTTTTCGAGATGGAGTTTTACACATCAGACATAAAGTTTCTACAGTACCAAAGTAGGAAGGGAGCTATAGATAATTTACTGTCCTTAAGAACCTCTATCCCACTAATGTATAATACTATATGGATGATCCCCAATGGCACCAACAAAATGGCTTAGTAATAAAGTCATGCCCTGAACTTGGTTTTAGAGTATAATTGGTAGAATACAGCTTTGAACTTTCACTTTATATTACACAGTAAAAAGTACTAAGTGGAAAAAACTGTTGTAGGATAAGATAATTGTTTCTCTATACACACTCTAATAGATCAAAATTATAATACATCTTCTCAAGTATGCGCTTGACAAAAGCCAAAGAGAAACTTATCTATATAGCAAACATCCAGTAGAAGTGTATTTAACGTGAAGAGATTCCAAGCAAAATCCAAAATGAAGAGCTCTTTACGACTGCAGAACTATTTGCAGATGATGCTACATTAACAGCTTACAGTCAGCAGGATCTTCAGCATTTGATAGATAACTTTTCAATGGCAAGTAATAAATTTGCTCTTAAAATCAATATATCGAAAAAGTGACCATGTGCCTTGAGCCTTAAGGTCAGTCGAGCATCATACTGAAGAACAAACGTCTGAGTTCTATCAATAAAGTGTGTTACCTTGGCTCAACAATAAACAAAGGTCTAGATCTAAGCAAAGAAATTATAAACGGCATCAGTAAAGCAACTGAAACGTGAGGAAGTCTGCAGAATAGGGTTTGGAAAAAAGAAAATTACATCCAAGAGCGAAAATAGTCATTTGTAATGCTTGTATTATGCAAACTCTCATTTATGGCGCCACAAAATAAGGAATACACGTCCACCAATTGAAAAGATTGCAAAACTTTCATACGCTTTTGCTTAAATGTTCTTGGAATTAAATGACAAGAAAAAGTTACAAACTTGGAGGTTCTTGAATTTAAGTCAGAAATGCATAGATACCATCACAGTAATAAAGAGGCTAAATTAGCTAGGGCCGCCATTTTGACAGAATGGATGATAAACGTATACCCAAACAGTTACTATACGAGAATTTAATATGGGTAAGAGAAAAGTTGGACGTCCGAGATGAGTTACAAGAATGAAATAAAGAGCGATATGACAAAATTTTCCATTGATACAATTTAATGGCAAAGATTTTCATCTGACACAACAACATGGAGAACAATGATAAGAAATAGGTCAATAAGTTCAGAAGATCGCTGGACCTCCATCGCTGGACCAGAAATAGAAAGAGACAAGAGAAAAACGTAGACAAAGACGCACACCCCCTGATAACTGATTGGAGGAGCCTATTGTAATGGTGACATGATTCCTGAATAGTCTCAATCTGCTGCCTGAGATTCAAAAGAAGCATGCATATGTAAAATAGAGAGAAAGATATTTGTTCTGAAATTTTCAAAGTGTTTCATCCTACCTGCAAAGAATTACATGCTTTCAGTGCCAAAAGGCATCTAACTGCTCCGATGTGGCGAAACCTTACCGCAACATGTAGCACTGTCTCGTCGCTAGCATTTCTTGCGTTCAGATTAGCGCCCGCTCTTGCAAGAATCTCGAGGATGCTAACTTCATCATGTTCTGCAGCTAAGTGAATGGCTCGATGTCCTTCACTTCCCTACGAGATTAGCAGATGATGTATGATGGATGTCGTATTCCATGGTGTATGCCCATGGATGATGTAAGCGCCCACCTGACTAAAGACTGGGCGTGCAAGCCATACATTTTACAATAAAGCGGGTTTTTGAACAAAAGTACAACAACAAGCATGGACTAAAGCCTCAATGTTTTTCTTTCTAGTAAAGATTTTGCTGACTTACGCAGCATTTCGCATGACTTTGAGAGGTAAGGGCTTTTGTTGTAGGATGCCTTCTCCGACACTTCCGATATCAGTACAGCCAAGGGTGATGTCTAGTTGTCTACATAAAGTAAACGTAAAAGTAGGGCCACGCATGACTTCTTATATAGGGAAGGTGCTTGACATAGATGACACTTAAAACAGGTTTCACTTTTAACTAAAGGACCGATTCAGCCTAGGCGGCCCGAGTAGGTGCATGATGAGTAGTAGGGGAATATCGAACGATGGAAAAGTTCAAACCATTCGAACTTTCCAATTAGCCAATTCGGCCGAGGGTAGCCAAGGGGAAATTCACATTTGAGCCTACTACGCATGCGCCAGCCCGGACCGCCTTGGCCTAATCATTGCATTCGTTTAAGTGGAAGCCGGCTTTTCTGCTAGGCCAGCGGTATGCAAGGTAAGTGTAAAATTTTCTTTCCTTGCTTCTTTCTTTCAACATTTCTCTGACTAAATCTACAATTCTGACTTGATGGACGATCAGCAAGTACAGAGATAACAAGCGTTCTAACCACTAAGCTATCTGAATGTTTTCACAGTAATTCAAAAAATAGCAAATAATCACATACTTGAATAGTCACAACAAATAAAGGAATAGGCACAAGACTATATAAATGGGTGTAAAAAACCAAGAATGGATGTAAAAATCAATGGATGAGGAAGTAAGTAAATGAATAAGTAATAGAATTAATGCATGGTTAGATAAAATATATGAATGTGTTTAATAAAGAAATCAACTAATAATTGGGAATAGGATATTAGAAATGACTAGGAGACTGCAGAAGTTCGTAAATGAATAGATCAATCAATAAAGGTAAGTAAGATGAAAGAGAGAAAAACTCTTTGCCATTGAAGAAGTTACTTTATAAAAGCATTAATTTAAAAATTCGATTGAAAGGTGTGCTAGTGCTTTCTCGATTATCCGCTTCTCAGTCAACTGGTATTCCATTATCTAGGCTTGAGTATCTGGTACTTGATTAAAAGGTTATCTCATATGTCAACAGTTACTGTCACCTGGAAAGCTGTCAAGCGTCCTTAGATAAACTTTGTTCTTACAATCAAGTGGCTAAATCTTTAAATAAAATGTCTCAAAGTTTTGATAATATTTCAGATTTTCTACTTTAAAAATTGACTACTTTTCAAGTTTTCAATTCAAGTTGAAAAATGTTATGCCCAACATGATAGAATTATTGAGAAAGCAGTGTATTAACCGTTGATTCTGTATAAAATCCATGACGAATTAGGAGCTTGACAACAGCAATAGAGCCGTGTTTCATTGCTGTTAGAAGAATTGCATTTCGCTTTGAAGCATCTGTGATCTAAAAATAACAATAAAATTTTGCCTAAGAAAAATTTTGATATAAAACTAATATTTACAATGAAAAATGCAAGCTGTAAAAAGATATTACTTTGTAAAGGACACTATTTTGGTGTTTCCAAAGGAAGTTTTTTATGCCTGACTGTGATTTTGTTGTATGTTGTAAGNGTAATTTTAATAGCATTTTGTGTGTAGTGCAATTTTATGATATAAATGAACTAAACTGAACCGAACACGGCAAGGTTACCACTGTGATCCATGCTCCTTTAGCATAAATTAAGGGTTGCCTTTTCCTAGTGTCTTGATTTTCAGCTATAGCTAGTGCTCATCACTCTCATCCTCATATGAACATTAAATATGCAAATCAGTCACAGAAGTTACCCATGCTATGCTCAATGTCAAGTTACCTGACTAAAATGAAGGCTCTGAATTGCCTCCACATTGTTATTTTCAGCAGCCTGTAGCAGCTCTGTCTCAAGATTGGAGGGCGTCCCCGACTCCATACACTTCGTGAGTTATGCGACTCTGGAAAGTGATTTAAGATAAGGTATGTGGATATTTAAAGCATAAATTTAAGAAGAATATTCCCTGATGCCTAAAGCTCTCAATAGGTGAAGAAATGGGACAGTCCGTTTCGGGGTCATAAACTAATTCGTCCATTGAACGTTCTATCATTTGGCAGGAGCCATAGGAACTTCTGCTGCAAGTATCAGTCACTTTCATTTGTACAATGCTTTGATTTTTATAGAAAAATATGAAAGCATTTGAAGATCCATGTGATAGAATCTAGGATGGTAACTGCCAACCCAAAGATGATGATGCAAAGTACATACCTCAACTTTATCGGTTCTTCGGATTTTTGCAGCAGCTTAATGAAAGATCTATTAAGGCTTCTCTAACTACTTCCTCCATCATTTAATATTTTGCTATGTAGTGCACCAAAAACGTTGGGAAATGTTAAATACAAAGAAGTTTTTCAGCAGCTATTGCATGCTCTGCTGCATTTCAAAAGATAAGGAAATCATAAAGTGTTCAATCAAGCGAGACATGCGATACTGGCAAATGTCTCTCGCTTGACCGAGATCCATGTGAACAGTGAGTTGCTTGTCATTTCTCATTGTATTTATATAAGAAGCTAGCCAGCCCAGTCAAGTGGAGTGGGTGACTGCTAGGAGGAGAGAGCTAGCACTACCTGTCTTGCAAGTTAAACAGTTGAAGGAAATGAAATTCGAGTCAATGAGGCGACCTTCCATGTACAACAGAACAGACAACGATCGAAGAGAGGAACGACGAGAGGATCGAAGTGACAACAGAAGCCAGGTTGCATTCTATGTAAAGCTCAACCCGGAGGTACGCCAGTATCTTCTCTGATGTACTAATGCTCAAGATAATAGAAGCTTCTGCCTCACGTCCCTAAAGCAATTAATTTGTGCTGAGCTTGAGAGTTTGAAAAAAAGGAAGAGCAATGCATTGTGTATCGAGTTTTGCATTTCATTAAGCCAGTACGTTAAGAATAGGGAGTTCAGGTGATTTTATACTTAAATACCTAATTCAACCATCTGCTGAATGAAAAGAGCAGCCTTCTGGAATCACAAAATTGTTATTATCTTAGCTAGAGCTCTAGCCATTCAAGAGTGATAGAAAATTGAAGTTTCAGCTTTTACCCAAATTTCTGAAAAGACACAGCCACTACTTACATTGTATGTTTGAAGATTTAATGGCCATTTAACTCGAATTCTATAGGTGGTGAAGCCATTGTCATTCAATGCACAAGAGTCATTCGATTAGGAGCCGTCCAAGCCTTGCTTTATATTTTCGATTCATAAAGGCTGAGAGGAAATAATTTATTGATATTTTTTATTACATTTCAGTGGGGCAAGTCTCTTTGATGATTCTTGAGTTCCTGTTGTAAATTGGGCAAGCATGGGACAAGAAAAGGACTATATGTGAATCTTATCCTAATTAATTAATCAAATGGAAGCTATTTACATTATAATGCCAATTTCTACTCTACTCATCTCAATTCCAATGCAATTCTAAAATCCTTGTAGCATATGCAACGCATGTACACTAAATAGGCGTATAATGGGAGCATAGGGAGAGAGCGTGCTGAGAAGACGCAACGGAAGTGCCCGAAACAAGAGCCCAGTGCTCCTTTTTAGTCCTCCGCTGCTGCCCTTCACAACGGTTCCCGAAAAGTTTAAATATATAGGACTCTTTGAAGCAAATAAAAATTTCCTCTGGTGTTTAGTTTCCACAAGCAAATTTCTTACTGGTCACAAAACTTAACTAATTTGAAGGAGGTCTTAACATCTTCAGCAAGCTTTACTTGGTCTGAAGTTAGCATTTATTGCTAGGCATAACCTTTAAAGAGTCAAAAAGAAAGGGATTTGAAAACCCGCTTCGTCATTGCTTTGCGTACATTTTCTTCCCCATCGTAGGAAGCCGCCCCTAACTCCGCTTTATGTTTTCACTTCGTACGGGTTTGCTGGAACTAAATGACTGACATCTTTATTGAATCTTTTCAGGTCAAACCTCTTTAAAGGTAATTAGGGCTCCTAGACCAATCAAAACATCAAGTACACTGGATGGTGTAATAAATAGAGAGCTTCAGTTGGGCCAAAGATGCAAGAGATACAAAAATTAGAAATTTGACGAAATCCACCAACTTCGTAAAGAGTAGGGGTCACCAACATAAGCGTAGAAGGCGGGGGTAGGGGGACTGCAGCCCCCAGTACGTTGGGCAGAATTCCGCTTCACTTGTCAAAGTTTTCTGAAAGAACAATAGGAAATTTGGACAATTTTTCTGCCTGCTTATCTTAAAGCTATATTGCCAGGTTATGACCCCGGAAATGTTAGTGTATAGTAATATTGGCTTGGCTCCAAAGTCCAGAAATGTTGGTGACCCATAGTGTACATCATTGATACCAACTAATCCCACTTGCATTTTAACCAATTGAAAATTCCAGCTATAAAAAATTCTTTCCCTGCTATTATTTGATCATGTATTGTTTATAGAAGCANATGTTGCACATGAGGAGGCCTTTAGATTTAAGGAGCTGTAGTCTTTATGCTCGAAAGAGCAAAGAATGTTGAGAAACAACCAGGAAATTTGCTATTGTTTGTCGAAAAGCATGCCCGGACACAATCGATAGCTAGCCAACTGGGGGGCTGGATAGGAATCCCCTGTCCTACTCCTATGTTTTACTTTCTTTTCAATACAATTAACTAAACTCTACTGCTACATTCAGGAATGCGCATTAACCTTTGTCTTCTCGAATTATTCGAAAGGAGGTTGCGTTTACCCCTTGACCAAGTGTGTAAATTACACCTGCGTAAGTCGTAATCCTTTATACCAACTTAAGACGCAATTCAACAAAAAAGCAAATTTAAAATTCTCATAATATCATCATGAAATCGAAGAAAAAATTATCGATGGAATATGATAACTGTTGAGATAGCTAAATATTCACACCTGCAGGAGTGTTAAGTCCTTTCCAGTAATAATTATACCTTTATTCATTGGTATATGACGTCCTAGCATGAAGTACCTTAGGCCAGAGTTTGTCTTCAATACCTGCTACAGAATACAGATTGCGTATGTCGTTTTAGATGGCTTAGACAATCATTATGTAAGGAGGGGAATTTTTTCTTGAACATGTTGAAGCACGTACAATAAATCAATAATGCTTGCGCAACATTAAATGTGAATTGTAAAAATGAAACTAACGCAAAGACCTTTTGAAAAGGAGAGAAATGATGTTAGAAATAATAGGTATTGCTTTTAGTAGAACACAAATAAACTTGTATTCAAAGAATATTTGGAAAAATAAAAACACTTTCTTTCTCTTCAATATAAGTTTTTCGGTCTAAGCAGCAATAACTCTTTCTGGACGCAAGTCAAACGAGGAACGAGGTCACATTGGTTAGTATTGAAAGCCCGCCATGGGTAGCGCTAGGTTACATCAAATAGCACAGTAGATAGCATGTACATTCAAACCATTGACCAATGAATTAAATTATCACGATGAGGGAGAAATTTAGCTTTATCTGTTATTACTTTTCCTCAAGAGTGCAGCTGCGACGGTGCTTACTCCGTCATCAGTGTAATGGTTGGTAAATCTAATTCCAATTCCGTCCCAAAGATTATGAAAGAAAATGCGGAGCTGCAAAAACTCTGCATAGTAGATTGAAATTTTAGCTACAAAATTGGAAACGCGCTATTGCCGATGAAAATTTGAAGTGGTATTTATCAAACAGAACTACGTTCTTGAATTGATATTGAGACCCTTTTCTTGTAGTTTTCATTTTTATTGATGTCTGTGGTATTTGATGTTGCAATGTTGTACTTAATGCCCTTTATTTCTCATCGAAAATAAAAGAAGAAGGAAGATTTATGTCAAGCTTATGATGCTACCAAACCAAAGTAACCAAAACGCAATTCCTGCAATTTTCAGCTTTGCTTAATCGAGTCGTTCAGTGTACAAGAGAGGTTCCTCTCACTTATACGAGGACGAGCCACTTCAAGAGCTGCGCTAGGTAGTAAGGGAATTGTAGTCATTCTGTTTCATTGAAGGATTTTTTAAGTTACACCCGAAGGTCATATGAGCGCTAAATTCTATCTTTGCAAGCAGTTGCAGCAGCCATTTATGAACTCAGAGATAGGAAGTGAAAACACCAATAGTGTATTATTCTCATTAAGACTATGTTTTTATAATTGATTTATTATTGTGCCCACATTTTATTTAACCTCTTTTTTCCATTGTTTTATTTAGATTTGATTTATATTGAATTGAATCCGATATATAGAATATGGTTCCAAATGAAGCGTGCTAATTATGTTGAACCTAGACTAGAATTACTACAAATAAGCCATATTTAAGGCTTCTTAGATATGAATATAGTACTATCAGCACTCTGTGCTACTGTTTTTGGCAGTCTCTGCTGTAGAATAAAATGGCCTACTAAAAACACAATGCGATGACCACCTAAAATCATCGATTGATTATACAGGTGGTGTATTGACGTACAGACATATAATGAAATCAGGGACATAACTTCAGTTAATGTTGCACGGGGGTATCAGAGGTTGCCCTGCAGAAGTTTTTTCGTCTGAGGTTGTTATTTTACTAACAGTAGTTCACCAATGGTCCTGGGTCCAGTAAGTTGCCCTACAGAAATACATCGCACTACCGTTTTTGCCATGCAAAACGGTGAATTTTCAAAGTTGGGAGTAAATCCCAGAAGTGCGTATAGCAAACAGAGAAATTGAGAGAAATGTTAAAATCAAAATAGAAATAAGTGAATAAAGCAAAACTAAAGTAATTAAAAAATAAAAAAGTTTACCTAAATAAAGTAAACTTGTTAAATTAAAAGCGAAAATTCTTTGTGGCAGGTATGGGGCACTATAAAGGTTTATCGGGCATTTTCTTTTTCATCCTTAGCAGGGGTATACTTATCAAAGTCAGATAAAGAGTTCTATTTTTGAATTACTTAAAACAATTGATGTGGTCTATCTTATGTCATATTAATTTCTGGAAATTAAGCTATTGCCCTTCAAAAATGGAAATTATGATTCCCTGCTGTCCCAACAAGACGCAGGTGGAGTGCCTTCTCCTCTCTGTCTCCCACTATGGCGCGTACCTGGGAGCAACTTCTGGACATATGGAGGTACACAGCCTTGTTCGCATGGCCATTTGCACACTCCGTATTGAAATATAGAATATTATTTCGCGAGAGTGAGTCCCAAGATCAGAGATCTGCCACATGATACTTAAATACAACTGTCAAAAGTAAGAGAAAAGATCAGATGAAATACTCCCCGCTAATTATTACAAAAAAAATGCACTACGGAGTTAAACTGTTTAAAGTGTCATACAAATAGTGCAAATCAGTACAACAATACAAGTGATGTCGTCTATTTATGCTGTCCATAATCTTTGCAAAATCTAATACCTCAAGCAGATTAACAATACTACGTCACTACACAAAATGGAAGACTTTGCCTAACTACAGAGGCATTTTTTGAAAGTAATGCTAATATGTAGAAGTTGATTCGATCTGCTGTGAACTTGTTTTCATGAAAACTACTTTCCAAGTTCCCAAAATCGTTTAAGCGCTAAGCTTAGGAGAGATATTGTAACTAAAACCCAAATATGCATTAGGTCTCAGGGTTAAACTAAGGTGCCTGTATACATAGGAGTTTATTTGAAGAACAAAAGCGAGGTAAGTGGTAGAATGGAGATGGCTAAAACCTTTCTATATTCTTCAGATCAGTAACGCAGACAGAGTCAAATAATTGTTGGGGGGGGGGGGCGGACAAAACAGGACAAGCTCAGGGAGGTAAAGTAGGTGTAAACGAGGGTGGGACCAGGAGGTAGTTAGGAACACAGAAGCTCAGCGGCCTACCAGGGAGGACTATCCAATGGTTGAAATAGGGCCCATTCATAGCCAGTGTTGAAGTACCAGCTACATTGAAGTGGAAAGAAAAAAGCGATTAAGCGATTAAGGACAGACGGTTATGCTCGCTGGGAAATTTTTTGACGACTCCCTGTATATGTAAGGGAAACACCCTGAAATTGAACAATCAATACATTCTTTGCACTTATTATTTGAAAATTGCCTTTCAATGCATCGACTTTTTTCAGGTGTGAGCGTTTCTCAGAAACCAACTTTTCCATTATTGGAAGAGCGGTCTCCCTTCCCCTCCAGCCACCCTAGTTACCACCTCTGCTTCAGATGCATAGTGGAAACTTTGTAATAGATTACATTTTATAAGTCTATTAGTTGCATCTAGTAGAATCACATGCTTTCTGGAAGAAGTCTTGTGATTCTGACATTGCCAAGAGATTCTTTTTTCAGGCTATTTAGTTTTGAAGTGAGTGTTCAAACTGAACATGATGAAGGAAGATTTTCAAAGAGTGTTGACAGTAAAGAGGCGGATGTATCTTCTAGCACTGTTATAATTCTATATGGGAGGACTCACATTGCGTGGATTAAAGCACTCTTGACAAATAGAAGAAAAATTCTTCATTCACATCGTTTTTTTAACATGCATCCCAGACGAAATTAAACTCTCAATCTCAGAGGGTCCTCAACATTAACTTCCTATCTATAGTAAGTGGTCATTTGGGAAGTACCTCAAGCAATGTAATTACATAGTGCTACATATTTCTAAAAATTTGTTGCATTGAATTCCTGCAGCATGGAATGAAATAGTGTCAATTTGAAGCTGAGGGATTAATTGTGTTATAATCAGCCACAACTAGAACTTCATTGAAAAAGTAGAACACGTTTTTCAATTGCTTTCCTGCACATGGGGCATTCCCTGATGCGATTTCCACAGTCCTTGCAAGTGCCATGCCCACACAGAAACACCATATTTCGACGATTATCCATGCAAATTGGGCACATCATCTACAAATTATCAAAATAGAAAAGTTCTATATACTTAGTGGCTGGGAATTAAATGGGTATTTGGGGATCATGACTGTAAGTGCAAGTCGACTATATTGAGTAGTATTCAAACAAAATCTCAACAGAATAAGTGTCCAAAAGAACTTTCAATGAGTTGAAGATTTCGTATTTACAACTATGTATTCACAATTGTAAATGAAGCAAATCCATAAAATTTGGAAGGCAGTGCATTTCTGTGAACTTCAACCACTGAATTGTGCTAAATAGAATTCAGATAGAATTGACTAGATTTTGTCGAATAATATGCTCAAGAAACTTTTTAGTCTCCATGGACATGGACAAAATATAGTTATTTAGCGCTTACTTACTGAATATGAACAATTTCTGTTCCTTCAAAGCAATTAGTTACTAAATGGATTAATTCGAATGCATCAGCTATTTGTTGTGCTTAACTGTTTCTCCCTGGTAATTCTTTAGAATTTGCTATATACAAAAGGCCAAAAGAAAGGAGATGCAGTTAGGCGATGGATAATCAGTGTTGTATACCTGTTCTTTCATTGCAGTGAGTTCCTGTGTCAACTGGTTTACTTGACCACTTGCTACATTGCTATCATTAGTAGTCACATTGGAAATCTCTATGTTCCGAGAATCTAGAATACAATGCTCAAAAGTTTATACAAGGCAAGCAATTTCTATCCTTATTAACTGAAATAGTTGACAATTATTTTTGCAGTGATAAGATTCACTTGTTGGAGGTATTGATTGAGGGTATGTTATGACATTCAAATAACATTATGAACGGGTATAACACTGGATGAACTGAAATGAAATGAAAGCATTGGAAAGACAGGATGAGAGATAAGACAACAAATACTAAATACATAGCTACCGTCTGAAATGCAGTAGCATGATAACAAAGACTAGAATGGGAGACATACTGTGGACAGTATATTTCTCTTCAATTACTATAGCAGGGCATCTAATAGTCATCAAATAGTATTGATTATTGACAGAGTGAGTAATGTAACTGGTTCAAAGGTACACGGGAAGAGACATAGAAAAAGAAACCAATTTCTACTTCAAAGATTATTACAATTCTATTCTTTTATATACAACCTCTTATCATACCTACCCTGTACTCAGTATGTCATTGCACTTCATCCCAAATCTGTCCGTGCTATTCATTCAATTGCATTAACAAAAGGAACATGATACGTAATAATTAGACACTCGCTGATACAAAAATGGCATAGGGTATTGTACAGATAAAGTTGCATCAAAATCAACTTACAATTTGCACCACACAACTCAGCATAACTAACAGTCTCCTCGATTGGTTTGCGACATTGAGCACATTTCTTCATCAACTTCGCACAATCTGTTGAATGTAAACAAAGGAACACAAGGAGCTCTCAAAGTGGAATATGATGTGTTATTTCTAGATCGAAGCTCAAAGGAATTGGAAGGCAAGAATAAAATAAACATCAATCTAATCGCATACCATTACAATGTTACTGAATGAGTTTTTGTTAGATTTGATGATGAAAGTACAAGAAATAAGCCAGATTATATTATGTGAGTCCTTCTCTTGCTTTTAGCTGCAAATTTGGTGTCAAACCATTTGCTTAGATAGAATCTGTGTCAAATAATCTACTGTACGAGTATATGCACTCACCAGAACAAACACAAAGATGGTTGCATGGCTTGAACAAAACATTTGCCTTCTTATCGGAACAAACAAAGCATTCTTCTATCTGTCAACATAAATTCAAAATAAATCAGAATCACCTGGAAAAAATAAATGAACTAAGAATGAAATCATATAATTTTACATTTCCATACAAACAGCAACTACCTATACATGCAAGCATTGCTTAAATACTGCTTCAACATTATGTATTCAAGTTTTATATTGTCAGATGACTTTATTGATATGAGATTTAGTGACATAACAGTGGTAAGCAACAATTAACTTTCAAAAAGTAATAGAATAAAATTTTGACCAATGCACTCACAAAGCAATACAATAAACCTAGATTTAACTTTCTTTAAAGCGATGTTTACAGTGAAAATCCTCCTATACAGTATGCAATAAACTTATAAATGTGATTCCTATACTGAACTCACAGGGAAGTTTGCTTCATTTGGTCTACTCTCCACAAAAACATTTTCTAGTTGCTTTTCAAATTGTACTGCAGGTATACATAGTACATATCATTTGATAGAATACAATTTTCAACGAACTACGGCCTCACTTTTTTACGGAAATGTTGGTCGAGATTAAGTTTGAGAAACTTTGCTTGATCGTGTTAGCAATGTTGTTTGTAATAATTTGGACGTGGTGAACAGAAGTGCTATACTCGTGTATTCAGTAATTTAACCCATGCATATTGAATAGTGGAACACCAAGAGTACAATCAACGGGTAACAAAGACGGACCAAAACTCAGAAGTACGCGGTGAGTTCATTTTCAAACTTAAACAATGTTGAGCTGTGGACCTTCGACATGGCAGGTTGAATTATGAATTAAATTAGATTTGGAAATAAATTAATTTTGAAAATAAATTAGATTAAATTATATTTTGAAAAGTCTAAAATAAATTAGAGAGAACTAAAATAGATTAGACAGGTTTAGAAAGATTACTTTTCTAGGGTTTGAAAAATCTCCGCTGAATAATCTAAATTCAATTAGTCTGGATGATCAAATGCAACACTTCTTTTGCTGCAGTTTATGCCGTTGTACGGCTGATTGATCCTCTTTTGTCTATATCTTTTCAAAGTCATTTATCATCACTATGCTTGCTTTTGATTATCGTTCTGGACAAGGATGGCACTGATGAGGGTGCTTGGGGCGTTAGACCTTTAAAATGTTCTCTCAGTTCCCATACTAGTAATTAAATTTTTGAAGACGTTTATGCGGTGTCACCAATTTAACTGTATGCTGATCCTATTTTGGGCCAATTTGAAAGACGAGGTCTGCAAAGATTTCTCTGCTCCACTCAGTTTCGGCAGTTAAGCAGTGTTTAACCACCTCCCTAGCATTGCCTTCCTTGTAGCAGTGGTGCATTAACCAGTGTGTACACTGGGCACGTGCCCAGGGGCCCCCTATAAATCTTGAAATTAGGCGGCCCTAAGCAAAAGTTTGAAAATCCTATGAAGCGCTATTGACTTCTAACTTCTAGTCTTCTGTTTGAATTGAGCTCCAACTTCTTCAGAAAGGCTATTTTTGTTGGTGGCAAGGGCAAGGATAATTTTTTTCTGGATTTTATTCAAATGGAATCTTTGCACAAATGAGTTCATTTTTCAAGCTAATTCCATCTACTAGGTATAAAGACAATGGGTGTGTTGTCCCCTGTTGAGGAACAGAGCAATTTTACCCTTGTACTTCAGCGTACAACGTAAAATGTGCAATAGCAATTGCGCACTTCGAATTTTGATCATTTGGCATCCTACTATGACTTCTCTAAGAAGCATAAATTGAAGTTTGCACCTGTCCATCTAATGTGAAATTAGCAAATCTTTCATCTTGCAAAGGGGCGTCTTCTAACGCGATAGTCAGCGCAACTTTAAAATTTTTTTCTGGGGCAAGCCCTGCGGGCCGCCATTCTCGGTTTCTCTATGAAAAGATTATTGTAGCAAAGATTTTGTTATAGACAACAGTTTCCGACTTCCAAATTTGACTTTTAGATCTTCGCTCACGTGACACAATTGCTTTTGGTATATCGTAAAGGTGCTTCAATCAACATCGTGCGCAGGGCCCCATAAGAAATAAATGCGACCCTGCCTATTACCACCTATGTTTCTAGATTGTACATGGCTTTAAGTGCTAAAATGTCTATCAAGCTATAGTATGCGCAAATAATTGGCAATATAGCTGTGAATACCTACCTGAATTGTTGATTCTACATGCGCTTTGCAGATCAAACACTTCTTCACACGTGGAGAGCACAACGCGCATACTGCCATATGGTAGCATGGTATGAACAAGGTTTCACGTGGGTTGTCGCTACAAATGATACAGTTAGTATCAACTTCCTGGTCAGCTGCAGCGCCCCCACCACTCTCTCTAGCTGAGGTGTTTGCAGTGGCCCCTCGAGTATTTCCACTTCCAGTGACCTCAACATTCGCAGCTCTTCCAGTGGCTCCCTCGGTCCCAGGACTTCCAGTTGGGCTCATAGTCCTAGCACTCCCACTCGTCCTCGAACTCACAACTTCTTGAGACGCCACGGAGTCTCTGGCATTTAATTATATAATGATTTTAATGCATTCATGTAAGGCAAGATTTCAATGAAGTTTCTTTATACTGATAAGGATAACTACGCTGAGATTTGCTATGAATGATGAAAAATATACAGTGCGGAACTCTACAAATGCTGCAAAAGATAGTAATGCTAATCTGCAATAACTAACCTCGGACGTGGAACATGCCAATTTGAAATAGCTTCGGAAAGGCTTTGATCTAGGCACAAGTCCAAAGGAGTCTGGTTTTCATTGTTTCTTACAGTAAGGTCGGTACCATGGGAAGCCAGGAAGCATGCAATGGAGAAGCTGGTCTTCGGATCAGATATCGCGTTTCCAAGTCCCAGAAGAGCCTGTGTAATGACATGTCACATTTAATATCATCAAATATTTTGTATCGTCCCATGCACCATATATATATATATATATATATATATATATATATATATATATATATATATATATATATATATATATATATATATATATATATATATATATATATATATATATATATATATATATATATATATATCATATCACCACATGCTATATTCTACAATGCAGCAAATCCTCAATCATCGGAACCTCAGTTAGCCGAGCCTCGATTATCTAAACCTCGATTATATGAACAGGTATTTTAACGATATTTGTTGCTAGGTTAATGCTCTGGTATCCCCCATCAGCCATCGCAATGGCATGGAAAGTAAAAACAAATATCGACCCATGCTTAAAAGAAACCATTTTTGAGAGATTTTTTAAATATGAAATTTGTATTAGTGCTTAAAACACTAGAACAGGTTTGTTCACACCATGCTTTTCACCTTTCTAGATATATGAACACCCTCAATTAACTGATTATTTATCTTGTCGGAACAAATGTTCTGGAAGTTCATTTCGAGCTGTCCGTATAATCGATAATAGAATGCACGACGAAATACCACGCAATAATCATAATTCAAGGTTACTACTTGGTACTCTCGAAATCTAGTATATGTAGTAAAATAGTATAACATAATATAATATAATATAATATAATATAATATAATATAATATAATATAATATAATATAATATAATATAATATAATATAATATAATATAATATAATATAATATAATATAATATAATATAATATAATATAGTATAATATAATATAATATAATATAATATAATATAATATAATATAATATAATATAATATAATATAATATAATATAATATAATATAATATAATATAATATAATATAATATAATATAATATGAAAACAATCGTATATAATGCAATTAAACTACAATTACAAATCTCACTATTACAAGGTAATTTGTAATTGGCTAGCCTGAGTTACAGTACATGCATGTAAAAGAGTAAATAAGAATTGTTGTATATAAGACAAAAACGAAAAAAAACAAAAATGCTAAAAGCAATGTAGATCCGGGGTGTTCCATGGTTTGTCTCTGCAACAGAAGATGTAGTAGGTTGTTCGACTTGAAATTGTAGATAGTTTAGAAATGAGAAAGCGTTTGTGTTCGTTGTCAATAGAGAGAGGATCACACATTTTAAGAAATGAAAGACATGAGTTAGCATAGATCCTAAGAGAGCTCATTGAGAGATTTACAAAGGTGACAGATTTGTATTGACTTCTCAAATCTGAGACTAGCCTCGAATATTTTAAGCGCTTTCTTTCTGCATTGTTGCTCAGGTTTGTTTTGAAGCTTATCGTTAGTTCCAAAATATAAAGACAGTTATCCTTAGTTTTCAAAAGTAAGTCAGGACGTAAAGCATCACCGGTAGTGATTGAAGGTGAAGGGAAGCCTGGAATGTCCGTATACAGTGGAGATCCTTCAACTACTTTCAATGATGTGGCAAGAAAACTTAGGTCAGAGTTGTGCCGCCAAGTGTACCGACCCTGTTCAAGGTAAACTTTGCAACCCGCTACAACATGAAGTAGGGTTTTAGGAAGAAGACAAAATTGGCAGTCAGACGATTGTCTGAGCTTCCAAAGACAAAGATTTTTGCGAGTAGGTGGTGTATTACTAAGGTATTTTATGGTAAAATTGTAGATGTTCACTGGTAGATTACTCTGTACGTCAGACCAAATTCCGTTTAATTTTTTGAGTGAATGATCCAACAAGAATGAATGTAAGGCACCTTATGATGGCAAATTGTGTGTTAAGCGCTCTCTATTACCCAATTTGACTGCTTTCAGTACCTCTTTGGTATTGCGATAAATGTCATATTGCAAGTTTGGTCCAGTACTAGTATTTTTTCAGAGAGCTTGGACATTGGCGTTAGGGGAAGATCGCAGTACATTACGAGAGACAGTTTGGCACTGAGTCAATTTGACAGAAAGCATTTGGAGATTCAGACCAAACTGTTTTTGAGTTAGAGCTAAGCTTGTCAATGTTGCGCTGACAGGAAGGTCGAGCCAACTGCGAATATATCTGGATACAAGATTGTCAAGATTTTCAGTGACCCAAGTTCTAGGTATATCTGCAACGGTAAAATGCCATGAAACTTTGGATAATACATATCTGTGATAGACTAAAAGCTTATTTTTAGGATGAAGAGGCAAATCGTCGATTCCTTTCATGAGAGTGGAGAAGAGAGAAACTAGTTTAGACTTGTGCAGTTCATTAAGTCATGTCAAAATCGAAGTAGCGGCCAAGGTATTTAAAAGATTCTCCATTTTTGACAGGAGGAACAAGTTGCCTTTCAATTAAAAGTTTTGGCTGAAACTGAGCCGATCTTGTTGAATATTTCTTAACACCAAAAGTGACACATTTATCAACCGTTATAACAAAGTTTGCCCATTGGCACCACCTTGTAAAGCAATTGAGTAGGAATGTGATGTAAGATAACATAATATAATCCAACATAATGTATTATAACGTAGTGTAATATGGCATAGCATACTTCAACACAATTCAATAAAATGTTTCTTAAACTAAAATACAGCATAAGATAATGTAATGAAATAAAATATAGTGCAACATAATAGAAAATAATAAAATAGTGCATCGCTTTAGTAAAATACTGTGTAAGTCAAATACTAGAACGAATCATCACGTCACTATATACTAAGATCCCGCATGATAATTTATGCGGAGGGCGCTGTGAACAATGCCGGAACAATGGTGGACAATGGTTTTTTGCTGTTGCCCCATCACAGGAGCCGCGAGAATTGGTTGTCATCATAAGGATCTGAGGGGGGGATACTTGGCTGGACTGAAACCGGTTCCCGAGGGTGGCGCCTGTAAATTAATATACTAAAATATCGTTTTATACAATGCAGAATTGCATAGTACAATGTAATTTGACAAAATGCAATCCAATTTGTCCAATGCAATCTAACATCATGCAATAAAATTGACTATCACTTCACATAATATCCTACAATATTTCAAACAACCTCACATGATAAGGAAATAATGTAAAGGAAAATCATTTGTAGAATTCTATTATGGCCTCTAAATACCTTTCCCACCGTTACTAAGATGTAGAAGAGACATACAAAATAAAACATTCTATATGAATTCTTTACCGTCACTGAAATTTGTAATATTTTGCTACGCATTGCTTTTGTAAGATATAGTTTGTTTAACAACCATAAACGTTAACATGATTCTGCACCAGTAAATACTGGTATGAAGTTGTAGAATTTTCCATCACAAGAACTACCTGTATCATCCTAAATGCTGGTTTTAGATCTTGTTATGAAAGACCCCAAGAGAATTTAAGTTTACTTAGTCTGTGGTTCTCATTTTTCGTTTAGAAGAACTTGCAATTTTCAATGCAAGAGAATGGAATGAAACTACACAGATTGCACTCCAAATACAAAAGACATTAGAAATACCATGTTTCAGTGTAACTGAGTTGTGTCTATGAAAATTGCTGACACATAATGAAAGTTATTATAGGGACAAGTGGTACTCAATCATTCCATGCTCGTCACAGCGTCACATACTTCGATATTACGAGTTAAGAATTGCCATTACATGAGTTTCTTATGAGATTGGTTGTCGCAAAACATCTACTTTTAAAGCTTAGACTCAAAAGTTTACAATTTTGACATTGATGGATAATTACAGTTCTTACACTCATATTGAAGTATATCTTTCTTGTATATACCTACTTCACTTGATTTTCAAAAAGTATTTTCATGTGAGAGGAAGGAATGGGGGTGATGTTCATCTATGTCCATTGTTGACACCCATATGTATGAGGTAGCTATTTTGCGGCAATACAGTATAAAATGTGGCTCTTGATCTCTTATTTGTTGGCAACCCTTGTTCAATATGATGTTCATTATACTTCAGTGTTGAGTTGTGTTGGATTTTACCAGCTTTTATCACAAGTTCCACCCAAGAGCTGGATAATTAAAGGCACATTTTACCACTGGCTACTCTT
This sequence comes from Cassiopea xamachana, assembly GCA_900291935.2. Classification (NCBI taxonomy): domain Eukaryota; kingdom Metazoa; phylum Cnidaria; class Scyphozoa; order Rhizostomeae; family Cassiopeidae; genus Cassiopea; species Cassiopea xamachana. The sequence continues at coordinate 8,531,699 of OLMO02000252.1, forward strand.
TGACGTCACTCTTTGATAACTGAATACGTTTACAGTGATCTCGTTTTTCCAAAACTAGCAAAGCATTTCAAAATTTGCTTTCCTAATTATAACATACTCTATCCAGGGGCCTATATTCATAGTCTTAAACAGATCTCTAAATGTTTGAAATGGCTGCAAATTTGTAACTCAATGATCGTGCAATTTCTCAGGGAAAAACTCAGATCACCGTGACTATTTCAAAAAATTAGCGTGGTGCATAGGCAGTAGAATGTACATAAACATATTTCAAAGCTTGGCAGATCAGGTATTTTCAATCTCAATTTAAGTGAAGCACTCATTGCATACCATTGGAAGAATTGTTGAATCCTGCATCTGTTTTAGTTGATAAAGAGTGTGATGTCGAATTGCCTCATGCATTGGGGTATCACCATCTTTATCTTTTAAATCCAGACTGGCACCCTCTTCCACAAGCAGCTAGAAGAGAGTATAGTTTTGTTAAAACGTGATCAATAAAGAAAATTATTGATTGATTGTTTGCTTGTTTGCTTGTTTACTTTAATTTGAGTAGACTGCTAGATCTAGCTTTTCAGTTAGGTTAGGCCTACTGTGCATGCCGCATCCAGGCATGGGATCTTTAGCTTTACGTCCCATCCAAAGAGCGATACTAATATGCACGTAAAATGTATTCTTCAATGACCAAATCCATCCAATGATGAAATTCGTGTCCTAAATCACCTCTCGTATAAGTAAAGCCTTGTCTACTGAGTGCTTTCAGTGCAGGACAAACGCTCAGTATAGTGTATTCAATGCT
>OLMO02000252.1:8532591-8562221 GCA_900291935.2 Cassiopea xamachana
TATCAATTACTGTGTAGAAATGTCATTTATACATTTTCCTTGGGGGGGCATTGCCCAACATGCCCCATTGACGAGCCGCCACTGGTTATAACATGAGCAGTAAACGACAGTGTATTTTTTAAAAAAATCCAGAACTGCGCATTAATCTTATTGTTGCTGTATTGAAGAATTAAATCTTGGTTGGAGATCAGATTGAACTGTCTACTTTCGGTGTATATAAAAGTATGGGCAAATAAATACTAATATCACTTGCAATTACGTTTTTAGTTGTGTTTGACATATTACTTCATACCTGAATCTACCATTGTTGCTATTATTTAATCCTTTGCATCCTCCGGCAGGTGTAAAAAATTTTGAAAGCACAGCTTTTGATTTGCAACAGCAAAATTTTTTTCAGAACAACAATTTTTGTGTAGGACTGCACGTTAGAAAAAGCCTATATACCTGCCTATTTAAGGCATTCATATTGAAAATCGTTAGAGGACAGTCATTCTCAAAATTAAAATCGAAACATTGATCAACGAAGTAATTAAATGCTAAGTGATCTAAACCATTCAGTTCCTTGCCAAACGCTAAAGGAACTGCATGGTTTAGATCGCTTAGCATTTGATTACTTCGTTGCAATTAGCATCCATATCACTTCTATTCATAATGCGTGAAACTTGTCAGAAAATATACTGATGCAATCATTAACCAGCAGCCTGATACATGCAAATCTAAAACGGAATAATGCCACATGCTAGTCTTAAGAAGCTTACAATAGAAGAATTCATGAATCGCACTTAGGATTTATGTTTAATTCAAATATCTCCAGAATGATCTAAATAGAAACGCAAATAAAATTCATATGGCGAGGTTTGTGAGAGTTCTGCATTTTGCACTTTTTGTTGAAAAGTAGACCATCAAATCGATAGTATATTCTCTCATAACTTGACTATGTGGAAGATTGGAGTAGTAGAGTTCTCTTAATATCAATTTTGTCTTCTTAGCCTAGCAAACCAGGCTGGACTATCATATGAGAAAACTGAAGCCCTCTTTGCCGTGATCTCGGCTGAAGAGAGCAAGATCCCACTTTGCCGGGCTAGTCCACTTGTCATATCATAGCAAGTTGCGTTTTAGCAACATTTGATAGTAAAACTGAGATCTCGGCAAAGCTGGCTAGTGCTGTTACCCGAGTCCATATGACCTGGCCCTCAGTCATCTCTAGAGGTGTGCCTTGAACCATTATTCATACACACCGTAGGCAAGCTCTTTAGCACCTTTATATATGGTATACTAGTCATTAGTATATTTCTTCCAAATTATTTTTCTTCACTTTTTTCTATTTTAATTAAGTCATTGATTTGTTTTAGGTTTCTCTTAATTTGGTTTAATTAGTTTATTTTTAAGCTATTTTTAGTCTACCAACAGTAAACGACTTTGTGAAATGAAATGAAATTGAAAAATGTGGAGAATCCTCTGATGTTCATCCGGCCCAATGCCTTTCCTAAATAAGTGGTCACCAACGATAAACAAGACAGCAAATAATTTACTCCCTATAATACAAAGTCATCTGAGTCGCACTACAATTTCTCGCGCAAGTGATTCTTTCACTGAGCTCCGATATTCCTACAGAAAATTGTTCACTATGGCACAAGCAAAACAGCATTTCAATATGAATCATGGCACCATGTTCTTTACTCTTTCTAATATTAGGATTATTTAGATAAAGTTCATTAGCTAAGAAATTTCAATAGCAGCCTAGTATAGAAGTTCCTTCTTACACTAACTATGCATGCAAAAGAAAATTATATTTTTTTAAATTTGGAACTTGAGATAAATCAGGAAGCAAACATTACCTTGTCTCACTGTTTAGTTCCATCCTAAGAAACTTATGTTGTAAATTGTGTTTCTCCCCGTGATAACACATTGAACAAAGGTCATAATCTTCACATTCTGCACATTTCCATCTTATTCCATGAACTGGTGTCTTGTTGCATCCGTTACACGTAACGCCTGCACGCTTGATGCCTAGCATAAAATAATAGAGATGCCCTAATGATTTATCTATTTACGATGTCTTTTAAATTGGCTGTAAAAATGTGTATAAATATATAGTTAGCAAACTAATCGACATCAACGAAATAAATTAAAATCTACTCCCCCTAGAACATAAATAAGCAACAACTTTTAAAATCCCTAATTATGTCCCCAGATTTGACATCCCTAAGACCTCATGACATTTTGCATTGGCGTTGGCACTGAACTTTGGTGTTGTGTCCCTTCTAGCCCTCTCAATTGATGCATATAATTTACATACATAACGCTCCTGCAATTTGCACAGCACTGCTGCTTGTTATTAATTCCAAATTCAACCATTGGTATATGTTGGGTATACATGATGGTCTGCTACTCAGCAAAAAGGATCCAAGGACGTCAAATCCAGGGAGGCACTTTCTCCAACATTTTGCATACATTAGCATATATTATCTCAAAATCTGTTATGAGATATTGTATGCTAATGTATGTAGAATCTGGCCCAAAATGACGACTTTCTGTCCTATAAAAAGCGTTCAAAGGGTTAGACTGGCTTCTTCTTTCTCGTAGTATTTTTAAAGCATTATTTGACTCGGCTTATCTCTTACACGTTGGCTGAAGAATTCTGAAAATACAAAGCACTCTTTTTGTACCAAAGACTCAATGTTCAGTGCCATTTGTGATAAAAATTATCTTATGTAAAAAGTTACATACCTAAAGAAATCATTTTTGACCCATAAGATCAGCTTGCTGTTACTAGGAATGGTTTGATTGTATAAAAAGCGTTGAAATCATACAGAAAATTGCAATTTTGGGTAGCTTTTGGCCATTGTTTGTACTTTAGCCATGATTAGCGCTTACAGATTCCTTTTTGAACCAAAAGATATCAACTAAGCAGTTCCAATAACCAAATATATAATAAATTAGCATGATTTTCAACCTCTAAAAGATTTCTATGCAGAAGATGGTCTTTCACTGTTACTTTTTGCATAAATTAGCATATATTATTACATAAAGATTGCTTTTCGACCTAAATTTAAGCTTAGCATAACTAGAAGCAGTTTCCTTTGCCAAGTGAAAGTTGAAATCCAATGTCTTTCAAAATTTTGTGAGTCTGTTTGAATAAAATTATGTAATGATTGGCTACTGCTACTTCTGGAGAAATTTGGCATAAATGTCCATAAGTCATTTCAAACATTTAAATTAGGTATTAACCACAATGGTGTTTAAGACGAGGAAAATGAGGAAATTCAATAGATGGTTCAATTGAAATGTCATATTGCAGCTAAAACCGGCAATTCCTGCATAAAATGAAAAATCTTTTCCTTATGCTGTACTCTACCTAATGTTTGTCGAAATCCTAAAATGTGCCTCACTTTGATTCAGCTTCTCTCAAAACTGTGCAAGCTAATGATTTTTAATTTTCGTCTTCAGAGAATATACATATTCCGGCAGCACACATGTGCAAATCAGCCATGATATATAATTAATAATGATATATAATGATACATAGTATTGTATTGTGTCCACTTTCCAGCGTAGGGTGGCTTATTTTCGTCAGAAGTAAGCTCTCACTCTCGCAAACACAACCACGACAGCTTCTATGCAAACACATGCATGTTTCTTTCAACAAAATCCTGATCTTTCATTAAATACTCATATATTTGAGGGAGCTTGGTGAGAACAGGTTGATCAGGCAGGGATGAGGACACCATAAATAGAGGGGACGCGCTTTTGCTTTGTAGCAGCAGGAGGGTGTCAAGTCTTGTGTTACGGTCTGAAACACGGCAAAATTGGTGTTACATAACCGGTGAGTGAATTACGCTAAATCTATAATGAGGAAAGTCAAGTCAAGTAAGAGGGAATCAGGGTTAGGGGTAAGACCATAAACAGCATCAGATACGCAGATGATGCAGTTCTAATAGCGGAATCAGTGGAAAAATTACGAACTTTGGGACAGAAAGTTAGTGAACATAGGGAAGCCAAGGGAATAAAGATAAGCAGAAAGAAAACAAAAACAATTGTGATTACCAAAAAGGTAGAAGCCCCATAATCCATTTGAGAATTGACTACGATGAAATTGAGCAAGCATATGACTTTGTCTATTTGGGTAGCCTTATTAACAGGGATAGTAGACAGGAAAAGGAAATAGAAAGAAGAATGACTATAGCATATAACAACATGAGAAGGCTTACGAAAGTAATTACAAACAGAAAAACATCTATAACTTTAAGAAAAAGGTTCTTAGAATGCTATATATGATCCACTTTGCTATATGGATGTGAAACATTGAACATCAACAATACCCTGGAGGTCCACCACTGCTTACATGTTGGCCATAATGCTACCAATGTGTTTTATAGTGCCATAAAGGCAGGAAAGGAGGTCTGCTGAAGGCTAGCTTAAGAAAAATTTTCACACGTATATTCCCTACAATACCGGAGAACGTCCCTTGTAAACATCATTAGAAAGCTTCAATCTGTAATCTTTAACAGAGAAGAGAAAACAAGACGATACCATCTGACCACGATTTACAGTTATAAGCGGGTAAGTGCGGGCAAGGTCGTTGAATTGAGGGTACTGCCCCCGTGCCACCCCCTGGCTTTGTGGTTGCATCAATTGCAGAAGAATGAATGTATTGGAACGTAGCAAGTGAAGAGAGAACAGCACCGAAATCATCTCAACATACAAACCTGCAGGAGCGCTATCCAGTATCCTCAAGTCGTGGGCACTACCAAATCGGTAGTTTGCATTCGTTCCATGATCCCATAGGACAAATACCGTTTCGGAACTTTCATACTTGTGCAGAGTTCCGACATGTCCTTCTCCACCATCTTGACTGTCCCACTTCCAATCTGGTCCGCGTATGACGCGAGTACCTAAGTAAGGCTGAAAGGACTGGTTAGCAGCACTCATACCAATCTCTTCAGCCTTTAGCTTTGCTTTTTATGCATCAAGTTTCAAATTTTTCCAATTACTGTACCTTTAGACCAGGCTTCGTTCTGACCAGGTGAAAACGAAAGTAATATCACAACACTGACGCGGCAACTTAATAACTAATTCCCACCTGCGTGCGCATACGCAGTAATTTTGCTAGGAAACGAAAGAAAACAAACCACGTTGTACGACGATAGAAGATAGAAGATACGATATAATTTGGCTGAGCATGATTCTCACTATTGCTGCACATCGTGAATTTTCCACCTCGCAAGGCAAGAAATATCAGGCATGTCAAATTTCTGCCTCAGAGTTACGCAAGGCGAAAAGCTCAATGAAAGTCAAGTGCACACGGTCAGCTATCTGCAGAGCAAACTGGCACGAGTAACTATTTGCTCAGGGGATAGCTTTCGTGTGCTGTAGGCATAAACAATTTCGTCTTTCTCTATTGCCCTGCAGTCTCTGAATTCTCTCAGCGGTCCTGAGTTTATCTTTATTAAATTTCGATATTTCAATATTCAAGATTATACATGTGCTATTGGCTGACTTCGAACAGTTTAACATCTGTTGTTTGCTATAATGTGTCATAATTTCAGGTGTACGTGCAGCATTTTTGGCTTCCACTAATGTGCATGGGCGAAAAAACGAAAGTCAAAGATTTTAGCTAAGACAATCGGTTGAAAATCTTGAAATTGGAATCGTGAAAATATTTAGAAAATTTCAGCTATGGGGGAAAGATCCGTACAACACGAGTGTGGCTTGGTTCATAAGTGTGGCGGCTCTAAACTCAATTAAATGGTCACAAATACTCGGCAAGGATCATCAGCCTACAGTCTACCTTTCCGTGGTTCCCTTCGTTTAACACTAAGGACTGAGGGTCACTGGCGGGTTGGGTTGTGCCAGTTTAGAATAACACCCTTCGCCCCCAACCATGGGCAAATGGTCCCACTCCTTTTTGGGGATCCTGGACAGGACAAAGGCTAAGGGAGTAAAATCCTGACAGAAAATCGTCCTAGCTATGGATAAAAATAGCCTCACTGGCTTGTGAGTTAAGGTGCATGTCATCAAAGGCTAGGCACACCGCCTATATCTGTGCTGCCGTCAGGCTTTGCCAGCCGGGTTAAAGATTCGGCAACTCAATCATGAAATGAATCTCGACACGAATCCAAATCATACTAGGGCGTACCCCGCAAGGGACGCGCAGCTTCATCCCCCAGAACCTGTGAGAAGAATGCAAGGCGTACCAAAAAGGACCCGGTTGCAGCTAAAGAAGATAGGGTCTACAAACAGTTGCGAGTTGGAAACTGGAACGTTGGAAGCATGACAGGGAAAGGTAGAGAGATAGTAGATGTTAGGCAACGCAGAAGGATAGACATTATGTGCGTGCAGGAGACCAAATGGAAAGGAGATAGATCGAAAGAGCTAGGAGAAGGATATAAGATAAACTACAATGGAGCTGAAACGAGAAGAAATGGAGTCGAAGTCATAGTGAATGAGGAAATGAAGGCAAATGTGATGGAGGTGAAAAGAAGTAGTGGACGCTGTATGATGGTGAAAATAGTGACAGGCGAAGGCATACTGAACGTGGTCAGTGCGTATGCAACCCAGGTAGGATGCATGGAGGAAGAAAAGGACAGTTTATATGAAGAAATTGGAGTAGTTCTTCAGAGAATACCTCAACACGAGAGACTTGTTATTGGTGCATACCTAAACGGGCATGTGCGCAGAGAAAACGAAGGATTTGAAAGATACCATGGTGGTAAAGGATTTGGGGAAAGAAATGCGGAAGGAGTTAGCGTCCTAGAGTTTGCCCAAGAATTTGGCCTTATTTTAACCAATACCACATTTACAAAGAGAAGTGAACATTTGGTGACCTATAAGAGCGGTAACAATCAGAGTCAAATCGATTACATCCTGGTCAGGAGAGAAAGTAGAGCGGAAGTGACGAACTGCAAGGCCATAGCAGGCGAGCCGGTCGTGACACAACACCGACTTCTTGTGTCAGATCTTGTAGTGAAGAGAAAGAAAAAGAGACAAACACACAGGAGAGGAACAACACAAGTATGGAAGTTGTCAGAGCATGAAGTGGCAACAAATTTCAAGGCTGAAGTACTACAAAGAAAGAACATATGTGAAGCAGTGAGAACAGCGGAAGAATCGTGGAATCAGATGAAGAAAATACTGTTGGACGAAGTGGTGAAGACTTGTGGAAGAAAGAAATCAAGAAAACCAATGAACACAGACAGTTGGTGGTGGTCAGCAGAAGTACAAGAGTCAATTGAAAAAGGGAAGGAAGCTTACAAAAGCATGACAAGGAATAGTGATCTATCAACCATCTCTGAATACAAGAAGTGCAAACGAGAAGCTAAAAGGGCAGTGGCTAAGGCTAGAGCAAGAGCATCAGAACGTCTTTATGAAAAATTGGATACTAATGAAGGAGAAAAGAAGATGTTCAGAATTGCAAGGGCCAGAAATCACGCAAAGCGCGACGTAAGCGATACAGTGGGTATTATGGATTGAGATTGCAATCTGGTGTATGACGATGAGCAGGTATGTGAGAGATGGAAGGAATATTTTGAAGAGCTATTAAACAAAGAAAATGACAGAGAAGCTCTGCAAGAAGCTAGCAAAGTAGAAGGCCCGGAGAAACCTATTGATAGAAAGGAAGTTGAGACTGCACTCAAGGCAATGAAACGAGGAAAGGCCGCTGGTTCCATGGAACTCACCGCCGAAGTGTCCAAAGCATTAGAAAACGATGGCGTCGAATGGATATCTGAAGTCCTCAATATGGTGTGGGATGAAGAAAAGATCCCAAGTGACTGGGAACGGAGCTATGTGGTACGAATCTCCAAGGGCAAAGGTAGTTCAGCTGATTGCGGGAACTACAGGGGAATAAAAGTGTTGGAGCACTGTATGAAGATTTACGAGAGGATACTGGATAAGAGACTCAGGGAACAGATCGAACTCAATGAAAGTCAGTGTGGATTTATGCCAGGAAAGGGAACTGTAGATCCATTGTTCATTATGAGACAGAGACAGAAAAAAGCACTTGAAGGAAACCAGAAAATGTACATAGCCTTTGTGGATTTAGAAAAGGCTTATGACAGGTTCCCCAGAGACCTAGTACTGTGGTGCCTTCGAAATAGAGGGATCACTGAGAAAATGGTCAGAGTTGTGGCAAGCCTCTACCACCACTGTGTCATCACTATATGGTGTGGCGCAGGCGAGTCCATGCCTTTCAAAATCAAAGTGGGATTACATCAAGGCTCAGCTCTGAGCCCATTTCTGTTCACGGTAGTCATTGACACAATAAGTGCATCAAGCCAAAGGGGACTACCAAAGGAAATGTTATATGCAGATGACCTGGTCATCACGGCAGACACCAAGGAAGAACTACTGGAGAGACTTTGTGAGTGGCAAATAGCATTAGAGTCAAAAGGAATGAAAGTTAACAGCAGAAAGACGGAAGTCATGGTTTCGAATAGATCTGAGTCAGAGGAAATAAATGTGAAGGATAATCACCAACAGAAGTTGAACCAAGTAGCCAAGTTTTCCTACTTAGGATCCATCATTGAAAAGCAAGGTGGATGCAGTGAAGAAATTAGGGCAAGAGTATAGAAGGCGTGGGCTAAGTGGAGAGATGTTAGTGGGGTAGTGTGTGACAAGCGCCTACCCAGGAAGATCAAGAGTAAAGTCTACAGGAGCATAATAAGGCCAGTGCTTTTGTATGGCCTTGAAGTCCTTGCACTGACGAAGGTGGATGAGAGGTTGTTGGAGAACACTGAGATGAAGATGATGAGATGGATTGGTGGAATATCGCTACGTCAGCACAGAACGAACGATGACATTAGGCGTCTTCTTGGAGTGACTAAGATTACGGAAAATGCAAGAGAGGCCAGACTTCGATGGTTAGGGCACGTCATGAGAAGAGAACAAGAGCATGTGTTAAGGAGAGTGTGCGATGTCCCGGTGGAAGGAAGAAGATACAGGGACAAAGACTGCGACTGTGGGCCGACCCGACCGGAGTTGGATGAAGGCCGAAAGAAGAAGAAGAAGCAGTCTATCTTCTGTTTTGGACTAGGATTTAAAATTATCTCAAGCATAAGTGCAGCTTTTAATACTTTCCTTTAGTATACATACACACAACTTCGGAGCTCAAAAAATTTCAATGAATGTCTTTAAGACAGTTGTATTGGGAGTTTTGAGGTTGTGGAGGCATTGAACTTTTGCCCTCTTGGAACTTCTGCCTCAAGACTATTTATGAATTATTAGGTTTAATCGAAAGAAGAGAGCCAAATCAAAGAAGGAAGACTAGAATCAACAGAAAAGAACAGAATCGACAGAAAAGAAATTAATAGAATGGAATGTGGGCCGCAGCCCTCCTGCTACCCTACAGTTTGCCAAGATTGGCAATTAAGGGAATAAATTCCATATTTTTTCTCTTAAAATGATTTCTTGAAGTCGCTTTAGGGCTCTTTGGAAGTACAATTTTGAGCTCTTCAGTGTGAAAACATGAGAAATGAGAAAATTTTACCATGGGGAGTCCAGGCAAGAATTATCATTTTGTGTCACCTTGATCAAAAATTACTATTTTTGACATAGTGTATACGGAGACGATTGTTTCATGTTTGTTGAGACCTTATAGGAAGCAATTACATATCCTCTACACGGTGAACAAAATAGCAGTGATAACATTTTATTATTCGCGGGATAGAGGATAGGCGATGACCACCTAAAATCATCGATTGATTTTACAGGCGATGTATTGACATACAGACCTATAATGAAATCAGGGACGTAACTTCAATAAATGTTGCAGGGGGGTATCAGAGGTTGCCTTGCAAAAGTGTTTTCGTCTGACGTTTTTTTTACTAACAGTAGTTCACCAATGGTCCTGGGTCCAGTAAGTTACCCTACAGAAATACATTACATTACCGTTTTTGCCATGCGAAGCGGTGAATTTTGAAAGTTGGGGGTGAGTAACCCCTCATAGCCCCAAGAAGTTTCTTCCCCGAATTAAATTACTCTTGCTTTTAAGCATGCTTTATAACTAAATATAAAAGGTATTGGAAGCGGTACAAGGGGGGCCAACAGGAGCAAAAGGACATTACACCCCATAAGTGAGCATAGTAAACAGAGAAATTGAGGGAAATGTTAAAAATCAAAATAGAAATATGTGAATAAAACAAAAATAAAGTAATTAAAAATGGAAAACTTACTTAAATAAAGTAAACTTATTAAATTAAAAGCGAAAATTCTTTGTAGCAGGTATGGGACACTATAAAGATCTATCAGACAGTTTCTTTTTCATCCTTAGCAGGGGTATACTTATCATAGTCACATAAAGAGTTCTATTTTTGAATTATTGAAGACAGTTCATGTGGTCTATCTCATGTCATATTAATTGCTGGAAATTAAGCTATTGCTCTTCAAAAATGGAACTTCTGATTCCCTGCTGTCCCAACAAAACGTAGGAGGAGTGCCTGCTCCTCTCTGTCCCCCACTATAGCGCGTACCTGGGAGCAACTTCTGGAGATATGGAGGTGCACAGCCTTGTTCGCATGGACATTTGCATACTCGGTATTGAAATATGGAATATTATTTCGTGAGAGTGAGTCGCAAGATCAGATATCTACTGCATGACACCTAAATACAACTGTCAAAAGTAAAAGAAAAGATCAGATGAAACACTCCCCGCTAATTATCACAGAAAAAAATGCACTACGGAGTTAAGCTTTAAATTTTCATGCAAATAGTGCAAATACGTACAACAATACAAGTGGTGTTGTCTATTTATGCTGTCCATAATTTTTGCAAAATCTCATACCGTAAGCAGATTAACAATAATACTTCCCTTTTCAAATTGGAAGACTTTGCCTCACTAAAATGGCATTTTTGAAATTAATGCTAATATATAGAAGTTGATTCGATCTACTGTGAACTTGTTTTTATAAAAATTACTTCCTAAGTACCCAAAATCGTTTAAGTGCAAAGCTATTTTAACTAAAACCCAAATAAACATTAGGTATCAGGATTAAACTAAGGTGCCTGTATACATAGGAGTTTATTTAAAGAACAAAAGTGGAGATAAATGGTAGAATGGAGATGGCTAAAACCTTTCTATATTCTTCAGATCAGTAACGCAGACAGAGTCACATAATTGTTGGGGGGCGGACAAAACAGGACAAGCTCTGGGAGGGAAAGTAGGTGTAAAAGAGGGTGGGACCAGGAGGTAGTTAGGAACACAGAACTCAGCGGCCTACCGGGGAGGACTAGCCAATGGTTGAAATAGGGCCCATTCATAGCCAGTGTTGAAGTACCAGCTACTTTGAAGTGGAAAGAAAAAAGCGATTTAGGACAGACGGTTATGCTCGCTGGGAAATTTTTTGACAACTCAATTAAATGTTAGGGAAACACCCTGAAATTGAACAATCAATACATTATTTGCACTTATTATTTCAAAATTACCTTTCAATGCATCGACTTTTTTCAGGTGTGAGCGTTTCTCAGAAACCAACTTTTCTATCATTGGAAGAGCGGTTTCCCTTCCCCTCCAGCCACCCTAGTTACCACCTCTGCTTCATATACATAGTGGAAACTTTGTAATAGATTACATTTTATAAGTCTATTTGTCACATCTAGTAGAATCACACGCTTTCTGGAAGAAGTCTTGTGATTCTGACATTGCCAAAAGATTCTCTTTTTCAGGCTATTTAGTTTTGAAATGAGTGTTCATTCTAACTGAACCTGATGAAGGAAGATTTTCAAAGAGTGTTGACAGTAAATAGGCGGATGTATCTTCTAGCACTGTTATAATCTTATATGGGAGGACTCACATTGCGTGGATTAAAGTACTCTTGACAAATGGAAAAGTTCTTCATTCACATCGTTTTTAACATGCATCCCAGACTAAATTAAACTCTCAATCTGAAAGGGTACTCAACATAAATTTCCTACCTATGGTAAGTGGTCATTTGGGAAGTACCTCAAGCATAATTAATATATTTGCATAGTGCTACATATTTCTAAAAATTCGTTGCATTGAATTCTTGCAGCATGGAATGAAATAGTGTCAATTTGAAGCTGAGGGATTAATTGTGTTATAATCAGTCACAACTAGAACTTCATTGAAAAAGTAGAACACGTTTTTCAATTGCTTTCCTGCACATGGGGCATTCCCTGATGCGATTTCCACAGTCCTTGCAAGTGCCATGTCCACAGAGAAACACCATATTTCGACGATTATCCATGCAAATTGGGCACATCATCTACAAATTATCAAAATATAAAAGTTTTATATAGTTAGTGGCTGGGAATTAAATGGGTTTTTGGGGATCATGACTGTAAGTGCAAGTCGACTATATTGTGTAGTATTCAAACAAAATATTAACAGAATAATTGTCCAAAAGAACTTTCAATGAGTTGAAGATTCCGTATTTACAACTATGTATTCAAACTTGTGAATGAAGCAAAACCATAAAATTTGGAAGGCAGTGCATTTCTGTGAACTTCGACCACTGAATTGTGCTAAATAGAATTCAGATAGAATTGACTAGACTATATCGAATAACATGCTCAAGAAACTTTTTAGTCTCCATCGACATGGACAAAATATAGTTATTTAGCGCTTACTTACTGAATATGAACAATTTCTGTTCCTTCAAAGCAATTAGTTACTAAATGGCTTAATTCGAGTGCATCAGCTATTTGTTGTGCTTAACTGTTTCTCCCTGGTATTTCTTTAGAATTTTGCTATATACAGTAGGCCAAAAGAAAGGAGATGCAGTTAGGCGATGGATAATCTGTTTTGTATACCTGCTCTTTCATTGCAGTGAGCTCCTGTGTCAACTGGTTTACTTGACCACTTGCTACATTGCTATCATTAGCAGCCACATTGGAAATCTCTATGTTCCGAGAATCTAGAATACAATGCTCCAAAGTTTATACAAGGCAAACAATTTCTATTCTTATTAACTGAAATAGTTGACAAATATTTTGCAGTAATAAGATTCACTTGTTGGAGGTATTGATTGAGGGTATGTTATGAAATTTAAATAACTTTATGAACGGGCATAACACTGGATGAACTGAAATGAAATGAAAGCATTGGAAAGACAGGATGAGAGATAAGACAACAAATACTAAATACATAGCTGCCATCTGAAATGCAGTAGCATGATAACAAAGACTAGAATGGGAGACATACTGTGGAAAGTATATTTCTCTTCAATTACTATAGCAGGGCAGTTAATAATCATCAACTAATATCGATTATTGATAGAGTAATGTAACTGGTTCAAAGGTACACGGGAAAAGACAAGGAAAAAAACTTCTACTTCAAAGATTATTACAATTCTATTCTTTTATATACAACCTCTTATCATTCCTACCCTATACTCAGTATGTCATTGCACTTCATCCCGAATCTGCCCGTGTCATTCATTGAATTGCATTAACAAAAGGAAGATAATACCTAATAATAATTAGGCACTCGCTGATACAAAAATGGCATAGGGTATTGTACAGATAAAGTTGCACCAAAATCAACTTACAATTTGCACCACACAAATCAGCATAACTAACAGTCTCCTCGATTGGTTTGCGACATTGAGCGCACTTCTTCATCACCTTCGCACAATCTGTTGAATGCAAACAAAGGAACACAAGGAGCTCTCAAAGTGGAATATGATGTGTTATTTCTAGATCGAAGCTCAAAGGAATTGGAAGGACAAGGATAAAATAAACATCAATCTAATCACATACAATTACAATGTTACTGAATGAGTTTTAGTTAGACTTGGTATGTAAAAAGTACTAGAAATAAGCCAGATTATATTATGGGAGTCCTTCTCCTGCTTTTAGCTGCAAAGGTGTTGTGAAACCATTTGCTAAGATAGAATCTGTGTCAAATAATCTACTGTACGAGTATATGCACTCACCAGAACAAACGCAAATATGGTTGCATGGCTTGAACAAAACATTTGGCTTCTTATCGGAACAAACAAAGCATTCTTCTAACTGTCAACATAATTTCAAAAGAAATCAGAATCACCAGGACAAAATAAATGAACTAAGAATGAAATCGTATAATTTTACATTTCCATACAAACAGCAACTACCTATACATGCAAGCATTGCTTAGATACCGCTTTAACATTGTGTACTCCATTCTTATATTGTAAGATGACTTTATTGATATGAGATTTTGTGACTTAACAGTGGTAAGCAACAATTGACTTTCAAAAGGTACTTGAATAAAATATTAACCAATGCAATAACAAAGCAATACAATAAATCTAGACTTAACTTTCTGGAAAGCGATGTTGTCAGTTAAAATCCTCCTATACAGTATGCAACAAACTTATAAATGTGATTCCTATACTGAACTCACAGGGAAGTAGGCTTCATTTGGTCTACTCTCCAAAAACATATTCTAGATGCTTTTCAACTTGAACTGCAGGTATACATAGTACCTATCACTTGATAGAATACAATTTTCAACGAACTACGGGCTCACTTTTCACGGAAATGTGGGTCGAGATTAAGGGTGAGAAAGTTTGCTTGATCGAGTTAGCAATGTTGCTTGTAGTAATTTGGTCATGGTGAACAGAATTGCTATACTCGTATATTCAGTAATTTAACCCATCCATGTTTAATGGTGGAGCACCAAGAGTACAATCAACGGGTAAAAAAGACGGACCAAAACTCAGAAGTAGGCGGTGAGTTCATTTTCAAACTTAAACAATGTTGAGCTGTGGACTTTCGACATGGCAGGTTGAATTATGAAATAAATTAAATTTGGAAATAAATTAGAATAAATTATATTTTGAAAATTCTAAAATAAATTAGAGAGAACTAAAATAGATTAGACAGGTTTAGAAAGATTACTTTTCTAGGGTTTGAAAAATCTCCGCTGAATAATCTCAATTCAATTAGTCTGGATGATCAAATGCAACACTTCTTTTGCTGCAGTTTATGCCGTTGTAGGGCTGATTGATCCTCTTTTGTCTATATCTTTTCAAAGTCATTTATCATCACTATGCTTGCTTTTGATTACCTTTCTAGACATGGATGACACTAATGAGCGTGTTTGGGGTGTTAGAACCCTAAAATACTCTCTCAGGTCCCATATCAGTAATTAAACTTTTGAAGACGTTTATGCGATGTCACCAATTTCACTGTATGCTGGTCCTACTTTGGCCCAATTTGAAAGACGTGGTCTGCAAAGATTTCTCTGCTCCACCCAGTTTCGGCAGTTAAGCAGTGTTTAACCATTTCCCTAGCATTACCTCCCCTGTACCAGTGGTCCATTTACCATTGTGCACACTGGGTACGTGCCCAGGGGCCCCCTAGAAATCTTGAAATAAGGCGGCCCTAAGCAAAGTTTGAAAATCATATGAAACGCTATTGACTTCTAACTGCTAGTCTTCCGCTTGAATTGAGCTCCAACTTCTTCAGAAAGGGTATTTTTGTTGTTGGCAAGGGCAAGGATCATTTTTTTCTGGATTTTATCCAAATGGATATCTTTGTACAAATGTGTCCATATTTTCAAGCTAATTCAATCAACTCAGTATAAGACAATGGGTGTGTTGTCCCCTGTTGAGGAACAGAGCAATGTTACCCTTGTACTTCAGCGTACAACGTAAAATGTGCAATAGCAATTGCGCACTTCGAATTTTGATCATTTGGCATCCTACCTATGTCTTGTCTAAGAAGCATAAATTGAAGTTTTCACCTGTCCATCTAATGTAAAATTAGCAAATCTTTTATCTTGCAAAGGAGCTTCTTCTATCGCGATATTGGGCGCAATTTTAAAAATTTTTTCTGGGGCAAGCCCTGCGGACCCCAATTCTCGGATACTCTATGAAAATATTATTGTAGTAAAGATTTGTTATAGACAACAGTTTCCGACTTCCAAATTTGACTTCTAGATCTTCGCTCACGTGACGCACTTGCCATTGGTATATCGTAAAAGTGCTTCAATCAACATCGTGCCCAGGGCGCCATAAGAAATAAATGCGACCCTGCCTATTACCACCTATGTTTCCAAATTGTACATGGCTTTAAGTGCTAAAATGTCTATCAAGCTATAGTATGCGCAAATAATTGGTAATATAGCTGTGAATACCTACCTGAATTGTTGACTCTACATGTGCTTTGCAGATCAAACACTTCTTCACACGTGGCGAGCACAACGCGCATACTGCGATATGGTAGCATGGTATGAACAAGGTATCACGTGGGTTGTCACTACAAATGATACAGCTAGTGTCAACTTCCTGGTCAGCTGCAGCGCCTCCACCGCTCTCTCTAGCTGAGGTGTTTGCAGTGGCCCCTCGAGTATTTCCACTTCCAGTGACCTCAACATTCGCAGCTCTTCCAGTGGCTCCCTCGGTCGCAGGACTTCCAGTTGGGCTTATGGTCCTAGCACTCCCACTCGTCCTCGTAACTTCTTGAGACGCCACGGAGTCTCTGACACTTAATTAAATAATGAGTTTAAAGCATTCATGTAAGGCAAGATTTCAAAGAAGTTTCTTTATACTGATAAGGATAAGTACGTTGAGATTTGCTATGAATGATGAAAAATATACAGTACGGAACTCCAAAAATGCTGCAAAAGATAGTAATGCCAATCTTTAATAACTAACCTCGGACGTGGCACATGCCAATTTGAAATAGCTTCGGAAAGGCTTTGATCTAGGCATAGGTCCAAAGGAGTCTGGTTTTCATTGTTTCTTACAGTAAGGTCGGTACCATGGGAAGCCAGGAAGCATGCAATGGAGAAGCTGGTCTTCGGATCAGATATCGCGTTTCCAAGTCCCAGAAGAGCCTGTGTAATGACATGTCACATTTAATATCATCAAATATTTTCTATCGTCCCATGCACCATATACATCATATCACCAGATGCTATATTCTACAACGAAGCACATCCTCAATCATCGGTACCTCAGTTAGCCGAACCTCGATTATCTAAGCCTCGATTATATGAAAGGTATTTTAACGATATTTGTTGCTAGGTTAATGCTCTTGTATCCCCCATCAGCCATGGCAATGGCATGGAAAGTAAAAATAATATCGACCCATGCTTTAAAGAAACCATTTTTGAGAGATTTTTTAAATATGAAATTTGTATTAGTGCTTAAAACACTAGAACAGGTTTGTTCACACCATGCATTTCATTTTTCTAGAAATATGAACACCCTAGATTATCTGAATAGTTATCTTGTCGGAACAGCTGTTCTGGAAGTTTATTTCTAGTTTTCCGTATAATCGATAATAGAATACACGACGAAATACCAAGCAATAATCATAGTTCAATGTTATTACTTGTCACTCTCGACAGCTAGTACATGTAATAAAATAGTATGAAATATGATATAATGTAATATAATATAATAAAATATAAATAGTATAATGAAAAATATTGTAATGTGATGTAACATAACATAATATAATATAACGTAATGTAATATAGCATAGTACAATTCAACACAATTCAATAAAATATTTGCTAAAATAAAATATAGCATAAGATAATGTAATAAAATAAAACATAGTGCAACATAATAGAAAATAATAAAATAGTGCATCGCTTTATTAAAATACTGTGTAAGTCAAATACTAGAACGCATCATAAGGTAATATAATAAATATCGTTTAATATAATGCAAAATTGCATAATACAATGTAATATAACAAAATGCAATCCAATTTGTCCAATGCAATCGAGCATCATGGAATAAAATTGACTATCACTTCACATAATATCCAATAATATATCAAGCAACCTAGCATGAGAAGGAAATAATTTGATGGAAAATCATTTGTAGAATTTCATTACCCTTCCTACCGTAACTAAGACGTAGAAGAAACATTCACAATAAAACTTCTATATGAATTCATTACCGTCACTTAAATTTGTGATATTTTGCTACGCATGGCTTTTGTAAGATATAGATTGTTTATCAACCATAAACTTTAACATGATTCTGCACCATTAAATATTGGCATGAAGTTGTAGAACTTTCCATCACCAGAACTTCCTGTACCATCCTAAATGCATGTTTCAGATCTTGTTATCAAAGACTCCAAGAGCATTGAAGTTTACTTAGTCTGTGGTTTTCATTTTTTGCTTAGAAGAACTGTCACTTTTCAATGCAAGAGAATGGAATGAAACTACACAGATTGTACTCCAAATACAAAAGACATTAGAAGTACCATGTTTCAGTGTAACTGAGTTGTGTCTATGAAAAATGCTGACACATAATGAAAGTTATTATAGGGACAAGTGGTAATACCCCATTCCATGCTCATCACAGCGTGACATACTTCGATATTACGAGTTAAGAATTGCCATTACATGAGTTTCTTATGAGATTGGTTGTCGCAAAACATCTATTTTTAACGCTTGGACTCAAAAAAAGAAAAAGTTTACAATTTTCAAATTGATGGATAATTACAGTTCTTACACTCATATTGAAGTATATCTTTCTTGTATATACCTACTTCATTTGATTTTCAAAAAGTATATCCATGTGAGAGGAAGGAATGGGGGTTGATGTTTATCTATGCAAATTGTTGATACCCATATGTATGATGTAGCTCTTTTGTGGTAATACAGTATAAAATGTGGCTCTTCATCTCTTATTTTTTGGCCACCTTTGTTCAATATATGATGTTCATTATACTTTAGTGTTGATTTGTGTTGGATTTTACCAGCCTTTATCACAAGTTCCACCCAAGAGCCGGATAATTAAAGGTACAATTTACCACTGGTTACGCTTTGACGTCACACCTTGACAACTGAAAACGTTTACAGTGGTCTCTTTTTTCCAAAACTAGCAAAGCATTTCAAAATTTGCTGTCCTAATTATAACATACTCTATCCAGGGGCCTATATTCATAGTCTTAAACAGATCTCTAAATGTCCGAAATGGCTGCAATTGTGAAACTCGATGATCGTGCAATTTCTCCGGGAGAAATTCAGATCACCGTGACTATTTCAAAAAATTAGCGTGATGCCTAGGCAGTAGAATGTACATAAACATATGTCAAAGCTTGGCAGATCAGGTATTTTCAATTTCAATTTAAATGAAGCAGTCACTGCATACCATTGCAATATTTGTTGAATCTTGCAACTGTTTTAGTTGAAAAAGAGTGTGATGTCGAATTGCCTCATGCATTGGGGTATCACCATCTTCATCTTTTAAGTCCAGACTGGCACCCTCTTCCACAAGCAGCTAGAAGAGAGTATACTTTTGTTAAAACGTGATCAATAAAGAGAATTATTGATTGATTGTTTGTTTGCTTGTTTACTTTAATTTGAGTAGACTGCTAGATCTAGCTTTTTCAGTTAAGTTAGGCTTACTGTGCATGCCGCATCCAGGCATGGGACTCTTAGCTTTACGTCCCATCCAAAGAGCGATACTGATATTCACGTAATACATATCCGAGAAATCCGAACTCACTACAGCTTTGTCTATAATTCAATGGGAAATATGTCTTCAGAAGATAGCATTAATTTGGGATGCTTCACAACTAATTAGAGCTTGAGAATTACATAAGAACACATATATTCTTTGAGAAGCCCCTCTCCTCATAATCTCCCCCTTTTCACTGTAATGTACATGCAACCTAAATAAATTCGGGCATTTTTACTATAAAAGTCTCTTAAAATCCGATTAACTTGATTTACATGGTGAACTCGCTAATTTAAAGTTGACTCTTGTTTCAGCACTCTCCCTAATCCTCTAGATCTCCTCAACAGCTCCGACTTTCAGTACATAAAATACATTTAACTTACTTAAAGACGGTGGCCAGTTCGGCGTGTCTTAATTCATGAAATTTTGGAGCACATATAACTTTTGAATAGTGGCGCTGCGCGAAGAATTAGTTGGGAGAAAGGCTCTATTCTCATCATTTTGCTGCACAAAATTTGGGTGCACTGATCTTAGCTCAAAGTAAGTCAGTTTCCAGATGCTTAGCATATTCACTTTTTAAAATATGTACTTCTTTCTTTTTTTCTGTAAAATTCTCTCTTCTCTTCGAAAGTAGGGAATTTCTGATCAAATAATGTCACTAAATCGTCAAAATCGAGTAATTTTGAAAGTTACATAATGCTTGTGTTACAGTTGAAAGAAGATCTACTGAGAGGAAGTAATTACTGCAAAACAGGACATATCTTTGAATTAGATGTAATATTCGATAAATGTAATATTATAAACTATGAATATATTGCATATTGCAGCTCACAATGACGTTTCTCTTAAAGCTCACAAGTCAAGTTACTCACTTGAACCATCTGGAGGTTCTGTCCTACAACTGCAATGTGCAATGATGTCTGAAGCTTGTTGTTTTGAGCGTTTATATCTGCTTTCCCCTGTATAAAAGAACAACCAACTCAAATAGCTAAATTGATTCACATACAGAACTGCGAATATAGCATGCACCCGAGAATCATTTCCGTTATTGCACCTTCTCCTGGGCACTACCTTCAGTCTAAAAACTCGCATAATACTAAAGATGAGCAGGAGTTACAAACTTTATCAGCACAGTAATCTAATAAAAGTATTAGAATTGCTATAATACCACTGAGGTGATCAATAATGCACTAGCCAAATAATTGAATTATGCAATAACCTGCGTTATCAGCATCTCGGCCACTTTTTGGTGTTTGTTCAATGACGCAAGATGAAGTGCTGTGAAACCATCTTCCTTCTTTTCATTTATTATCCAGGGGTGTGAATTAATGGCTAGCAGAGCTGTAATGGCACTGAAAGTAAATATTATGATTCTATATTTCGTGTTAGACTGACAACGCCTNTGCTTAAATTCAACAAAAACATCTAATATTATATCATGTATGACTAGAAGTATATATGACTAATATCATGTATGAATAACAGCCTAATATCATGTATGATTGATATCATTAATGACTAATGTTATGAAGAACTAATACTATGCATGAATGCTATTATGCATAATTAATATCAAGTATCAATAGTATCACGCATGACTAATATTATATGACCAATATCATGCATGGCTACTAACATGAGTGGCTAATATGATGTACGTCTAATCCTATGTATGCACACCACTGCATCTTCGTTAAGTACGAGTGAGGTATCTTAATCTAGTCTTGAAGAAATACATCTACCTTACCTCACACTTCCTTTCAAGGCAGCATGATGCAAACAGTTGAATCCCTTGTTATTTTTCACCGATATGTCAGCTTTAAACTGTAGTAGTAATTGTATTATTTCATCTTCTTCTTTTGTAATAGCATCATGCAATGGCGTGTCGCCAAAAGAATCCTGAAAAGTAAACAAACTTAATGATTGCCTAAAGCAAAATAAAATTGAGAATATTAGAATCACGATGTGCTAAGTCAAAGAAGAGTTTCTTGCAGGCTTTATCATATAAGTTTGAAGCAACACAGTGACGGCCCCAGTAGCAATCTTGATACGTTGTCAAGATACGACAAGAGCCAAATGCTCCAGTGGTTACACTGCTATAAAGCAACAATGTCTACATAGTTATAACCGATGGGGTCTGCTAGTTGTACCATCAAGGCACACTATGTTTCCTTCGGAGAAAAAGTAGGTAAAAAGCAGAATGATCAATACTATCATTTGAATTGAGACTTCAATGATAACTAAGAAACTACTTCTTCCAGTATTACTACTAAATCGATACATAGGAGGGAAACTTTGATATAAAAATTGTACAAGATCTACTGATTGTTTTCACCCTAAAATCAATGATTTCAACGGCTGGTTTTACTTGAAAAAGCTAATCTTTACTTCCAATAGGGATTTCTCATAATGATTTATGGTTGTGGCCAAAAAATGCGCCGGGGGGGCATACAGCTGGAACACTGGCCATGACAGGCCCTTTCAGCTTACAGATGGCTTTCCATAGAAGATGCCAAACTTCTAATCCCTTAGCTACACATTAGTCTCACTCTGTCTACACCCCCACTCCAGCATCATTCTGTTTTGCTTCTTCCGTCCCACTATAAGTTAATCCCCAAAGATGAGCTTCTGGTTACACAGCCGTTACTTGGGACCGTAAGCTTGTCACTCATTTAAGCCATAATTTCATCACAAAGTTGGAACATCGTATACGTATTGCATCATTTGGAGTCTGAATACAAATGGTAAAAACCAATCAAAATGAAGGTATATAATACGTGTAACCTGTCCTACCACTTTCAGGTCGGTTGACTGATTTGGATTAGTAGGAGAACCCTCTCTACATATACCTGTCTTCTAGTATTGGTCATGAATGCAGGTAGCGTTAACCCGATCCTACAGCTAGTTAGAACATAATTCTCGACGATAGTTTGTCATTTCTTCTCCTTTGTACTCTCCAAACACATATAGCAACCATTTTTGTTGCAACTGAGGGTTTTGAAGCGTTACATTTTGCCTGAAATGCTTTCACATCCACTAAATCATGTATCTCTATGAAAATGGCCAAATAGTGCCGCTCAAAAGCATTCCAAGCAAAACGGGATTTTGTTAAAAGTCTCGAACGCCCCACAAAATAGACATCAATTAACAATGTAAAACAAGTTTATACTACCAAGTAGAAGACGCCAGAAGGTGTGATCACAACGTTTACAAAGAAAGTTGTCTCACCTGTATGGACGGACGTGCCTTTGATGCTAACAAACAGCTAACTATTCTTGTGTAGCCCTTATTCACTGCAATGTGAAGCGCTGATTGGTTTTTATCATTCTTTGCATTGATGTCAGCACCGGCCTGTGCAAGGAGCTTTAAAACTTCAGCTTCATCGCCATGTGCGGCATTATGGACCGCTCGATCTCCATCTTTGTCCTAAGGAAAGGAAAACATGCCTGTTTAAGCAGGGGGTACCAAACTGGGGGGTATTGGAGGGTGTCACAGTCCCATTTTTGCCAGAATTGTAGGTAGTTCTATAGCTTATCAATAAAAGCTTGCTCCGCGATCATAGCTTGTCGGTAATCCATCATCTCTTGTCTGTATTTCTGGGAAATTTAGTAGACGGTTGGTAAATTTCTGTCACTACACTCCCTTCCACTCAAAATTCTTCTGGCACGCCACAGATATTAAGACTTTGTTTGGAATAAGTGAATGCAGATACGAATGACTTTTTGAATGTGAAGAAACGAACGATTTTGCAAAGTGGCGTTTTCATGTCCATTTCATGAAGAAACAAATTTCTTGCCTTCTTGTTACAAATAGATGAATCTATACAACTGTGATATGATGAATGCAAAAACTCACATTAGAATCCTTCCGTCATGTTTAACTTTTGAAATATGTTGCAAAACTATTTCTGAAAAAATTATTTTTGCTTATAAATGGAATAGAGTTATTAAACTTTTTAACGTAAAGAGACTTCTTAAATAACTTTCAAGTAGTTTCCTAAGTAGTTCTATATAACCAGGGAATTTGGAGGGTTAAGCAGAGAACTAAATCACTTCTAGATCATCTATGCTGGCGTAGAGTCAATTAGAAGAGTTTCTTTTCTTTTACCTTCTGCTATGGCACGCATCATCGCAATCTCTTTGCAAACTCCAAAAGCTATCTGCCATCATATGCTGGTTCCATTTACTTTGAAGACGTTACTCCACAGTCGCATTTCTTTGATGAGATTTTCTCATTGTCTATCGCTAATACCTCTGGAATTTGCAGGAAATCTGTCGAAAAGGCTACCTAAGAAATGCACCATAGCATTCATGCCAAAGATGAAATCGTCAATGCATGGAATGAGTGTATTTTGCAGACATTTCGAAGGACTGGCATCTCGAATCCTGTGTAAAGAACCTCTTGCCCCTGAAAAGAGAAGACTTAAATTCTTTTGGCCTAGAAGGTAGAAGCTCAGAGACTTCTTTTTGATAGGTCAAGACTACGTATCAAGTCATCTACTCTGATTGCGAGAACAATTTTGGAGGTTCTTCTTCCTGAAAAAGACCGTCATCTTGGCAGTCAATTGATTTGTTCGTTGTTATGCCATCAATTTCGCCTTCTACCTTGCAATGTTTCAGATGATCTGTGTCAACGGGTACATAGGTATTGTGTCAATGGATATAGGCTTATTGGCTGATGTAAATCTTAAACACATGATGCTATAGTTTCCTTTGACATTACATACTTTTTCAACATGGCAAACTGGCAGTCATTTGTGTTGTTCTGAATACAAGCAGTGAATGGGTGTCTATTGGGACAGGTAGACAGTGTCCATCCAAGGATTTTCAGCAAATATTTTTTCTTCAAGAAGCAATTCATTTCTTTAAGAATACAACAAGATACATAATCATTCACTTTCTCGTTACTTACACTCCACTTGCTTCGTGCATTTTACATGAACGATCCAAGGTCATGTCCCTATGTGTGCTCACGTTAAGCTTTGCTATGGCAGATCATGCCGCGAATGATTGAAGATCTACCCAATCATTTCATCTGTTTGCATTTCTTCAGTAACCTCACGCTACTTCTGTATAGGGCTTCTTGCATGTTTTCGGGCCACAGTTCAGATTGCCCCACTAAATCAAATTCAGCTTTGAAAATTGATCACGATAAGGCACTGAGTACGATGGCTATTTAGCTCTTATTGCCTATTGATTGATTTAAAATCTGCTGTCAGTCAACATGACGCTGGCCAAGCGGGATAAGGAATGTGCCCTTGGTGATTTGGCCACTACAGCAATGTTCCTTTTCACAAAAATGATGACAATATACAGCATTTTCACAAACCCATTTACAAATTAGTGACCACAACATAAACTTGAAGTGAAGCGACTATTCTTTCACCAGTTAAAGGAAAAGATTTGAATGCTAGGGGGCAAACACTTTCAGGGTTCGAATACAAGTCTATTATGTTAATCTATTGAATAGCTGCTTAAATAAGCTACACGATGCTACACTATGTACAGAGATTTGAAAGACAATGTAGGTTGCATATGACTTCTCTATTGGTCTGCTAATTCAATTTCAAAATAAGCAAGGTTATTTTTGGCTTTTGTTTCTGTTGACCATACAACCCAAAGACACCAAAGTTCTGAGCTAACTCGAGCAGATATTGCCTTCACTCTGCTATACAGAATAAAATTTCTTGCTTGAAAGGAAAAGGGACTTCTGCAGCATTTGTGATTTCATCTACCCTTATACAGCTCTTCAAAATGGTCAAAGCAACTCTTAAAAAGATTGTGCACAAACGTTTTATACGCCATAAAGCCTATATAATGCCAAAATGGTTCCCCAAGTGAGGAATAACTTCTAGCATTGTAACTAACTTGAAAAAAATCAGAAAATAGAGAATTCATAGTATGGGAAGATTCTGATGTGGGGAACTAAAACTGGTGCCTTAACTGAACTCAGTATATAAGAGTTAGCCAAAACACCTGTTCCTTTTAAAGGGCAAAATTTGTTGGCTTGCATAATCGATGCATAGTCTTGAAGTAATAAAAAACGTGATCATCTTACAACAATGAACTGTTTCAAACTACTGACCTTTGATTCTAAGTCAACACCATTTTGAATCAGAAACTTGACAACCTCTACAGACCCATTGAAACTTGCTGCTAGTATAGCAGTGACACCATTAACACTATCATTTATCTGAAAAATATTGTTACCATTTTCTTTACAGATGAAGGAATGTTGTGTAATAAAATATCTTACAAAGTTTTCTTGTTCAATATTAACATGGCTTGTCTAACAAGGTCGATTTCCTTGTTATTTCAACGATTTAGTGAATAGTTCATTCAATAGCTTATTCCTTGTTTGAATGTTGAGCATGCAAATAATCAACCACACCATCTTTTTTCCATTTAATGTCCAATTACCTTCACTTTTCCACTAGAAAGAAGCATCCGAATCTTCTGCACATTGTCCTTTTCGGCTGCTTGAATCATTTCTCTCGTTGGGTTTGTTGATAGGCCAGGCGCAAACAATTTTAGTAGCATATCAGAGAATTGTTCTGGAAAAATAACTTTAACACTTAGTTACAGATTTTATTTCGTGAATTCATAATTAGTGAATGTTTTATGCATGAACATTTATTTTACTATCCAATATGTAGCAATGGAAGAGATGAAGAGACCTAACCTTGACACAAAGAATAGCTTATGACTTCATTGTAAGCAAGTTGATGAGTGCATTTAACGAATAAGGTGTCTGGCACAAGAAGGGTCTTTGCAGTGGATCCATAAAATGGAATTTTATTCTCAATCAGGATAAGCTGACATAATATTTTACAGATTTTAACTTGTCTATAAGCGTATGTCATCTCAACAGAACTCTTGAGCAGATAAATAACCGAGGATTTAAACGAAAAAACTAAACGGACAAGCAAAAAATGAACCATTTAAAATTTGAATGAAACACCGGATCCACTACCGCAAACTATTTTCCTAGATGGGATTATCATTCAAAAGAACTGTCAAAGAACTGATTAGCAGAAGCGAAGCCAGGGGAGGGGCCTTGAAGGTCTAGACCCATGCCCTTTTCAGCAAAAGTCCCCTTTTGTACTGCACCCTCTATTCAAAACTGCATTTCCCCAACTTTGAGAAGTGTGGCCCCGATGTTCCTTTCTCTACTATGATAAGAATTATCAATAAGAATAATCGGCCTTCAGAGCACCAATATCAATAAGCCTCCCACAGATCTTCCTTCAATCACACATCTGCAAAACAGTATTCGAATGCCATATCTTCTNTTTAAAGCGTTTTGGTGCTTTATTTATCATGGATTGTGCCCCTCCCTCGAAAATTCCTTGTTGCGCGCCCGGTGTGGTCTATAGAGTTAAAAATACGATATGATTTTGTCCAATTTATGGATATACACAGACATATAACAGGAACTTATGGATGCGATGCCATCAAAATTGCCATCAAATGGTGTCAAAATTCATTAGGTGGTGCAAATGTATTTATGAAACTATTTTTTCCAATATCATGCTATTTTTGAACTCACAAGATAAATATGTAATCATTACTGCCTCCACATATTATGATTTAAAAACTGCGCATCTCAGACTCAAGAGTAATGTAACATTGGACGCTAAAGTGGACCCTTGTTGCTGGCTTACTTCAAAAGAACTTTTCATAGCACATAAATTTAAACAGTATTTGCTTATAACTTCTTACAAGATTTCTGTAATACCTTTTATTGTGTAGTCGTCAACAATCATTGTTAAAGAGTGTTTTACAAAACAAGCACTCAATTTCTCGATTTTTTGCTCTGCTTTTGATTTACGAAAAGAACCTTTTCAATATTAACTTAAGCTTAAACAGACAGAAACTAGTCACTAATTCATCAAGTATTCAAGATTGTACATACTCTAAACAGTTTGCTGTGCCATTCCCCCGAAAGCTGAAGGTGGGACGCAAGGATTGAATGGCATAATTGGGTAGCTCTTATGCTTCAAAATATTGCTAAATCACTGTTTATGTACCCGCAACATTTCATAGATATCTATTGAGATATACAATGTTGAGTAGGCCCAGCAAAACATGATGAAAATTGTCCATGAAATAAAAACACTCCCGAAGATATTCGACATCAACAAGCGTCTCCATGAACATTCGATAATTCACCCCATACGCACCTGCTACATCATCCACTGTGGTATCTACTTTTGAAACGCATTCTGAGTTAAAGGTCCAAATTTTCCCAGCAACTTCAACCTAAAAATGACAATGAACTTGCGTACAACAGGCGGCAAAATATGTTGTGCTGAGTAAATTTAACAACGCATTAACACCTATTTCAAAAAGAAATACACAAACCACTCTAATAAAAACTTAAAGCTTCCATTAAAAATAGTTCATAAGACTGTACCTTTAAGTCATTAGTAGGCAAAACTCTCTTGACTTCACCAACCTTTCCTAGAGCCTATAAGAAAAGAATTAAGATGCAGCTCATATGCTATTGAAAATGAATATATATATATATATAGGTAGATTGACATAGAAAATAAAACTGCGGAATTGCGACTATTAGTTTCACGATTTCTCGATCATCAGGCAATTATGCTACGGATGGTTACAAGCGTTCAAATATGTTAGTTAATTTGTAAGGGGGGTTGTAGGTGTTTAGTTTCATTATCTGCAGTCCGGGGGTTCATGTTCTCAGTCTTTGCTTTTAAAGTTGCGAAGTAGGAATTTGTTCTCGTGTCTGCATTTTGAAAGGAGTTCCGACCTTTTGTTCAGTAGTTGTGTTGGGTGTTTGAATGTGACAATGGAGAGTTTTATTTTCTGTGTCAATCTACCTATATTACGCTCTACGAAATGTATTGAGCACTCTTAGTTATAGAGGATACAAGGAATTCAAGTTATCACCGCTCCTGGAATACAGTTGAGCACTGTAATCGTTCTTATAACAGAATCATGGAAAAGAAAAACCTAGGCTACTTATTGAAGAACATACCAATTCCACCAAGAACAACATACAAGCTAAAGTTAATTGAGAAAATAGAAAGGTTCCTAAAGAGATTGCGATGGAAAGCCCATTTCTTCCGAACACACGAAAGCGACGAAAGAACCAGCGAAACCATAGACAACCAGGACGACTCGGCCATAGACCACTACGGTTTCAAGACACGAAAATGCCCCCCACAATGTAACGAATTGGAAACCTTTGAATAAGACATGATGGACATGGTAAATAAGCTAAAATTCCGAAAGGTGTTCGACAACTTCCAAACCACTCTCCACAATGATGTCAAAAAAATCAAAACGTCACCAAACATTCTAGTCTTCACCGACAAGACAAGCAACCTCTACGAAGTACCACCTGAACATTACAAGAAACTCCTTAAGGAGAACGTGACAAAAACATGCAAAAAAGCTAACGACCACTTGTACAACCAAACAAACGAAGAAGCAAAATCAATTGCCTCAAATTTAGGACTGGACAACCGAATAGAATCATCGGCAAAATTATTGGCAAAATCTGAAGCATTCATCACTCTAAAAGACCACAAAAAAATTTTCACTCAAAACCTACATGCCGCCTCATTAACCCTGCAAAATGCGAAATCGGGAAAATAAGTAAATCAATCCTAGACACCATCAACACTGATTTGAGAAAGATATTACACTACAACCAATGGAAAAATACAAGATCAGTAATCGAGTGGTTTAATAATGTCAAGGATAAGCACCTATGCACCTTCATACAACTAGATATAAAAGACCTCTACCCCTCAATAACTCCAGATATTCTCGACAATGCCATTTCCTTTGCAAAGCAACACGTCCACATCAACGATGAGAGCATACAAACCATAAAACACTGCCGAAAATCACTGCTATTCAACGACAATACACCCTGGGTGAAAAAATCAACAGCAGAATCTTTTGATGTAACGATGGGCAGCTACGATGGAGCAGAAGTTTGTGAACTAGTGGGACTACTTATTCTTTCAGAATTAGACAACACGATCAATAAGGAAGACAGCGGACTATACAGAGACGATGGACTGTTTATTCTACGAAAGACAAACGGAAAACAAGCAGAAGCTATACGAAAACGCATAATACAGACTTTCAAAGACTTAGAATTCCAGATAGACATTCAATGCCATCTTAACCAAGTAAATTTCCTCGACGTAACATTCAACCTTTCAACCGCCACCTATCACCCATTCAAAAAAGAGAACGACAAACTCCTATACAT
>OLMO02000252.1:8562321-8574223 GCA_900291935.2 Cassiopea xamachana
TAACTTTTTGCCCCCTTTGATTAATGAGAGTTAGTATATAAGAAGACAGAAATATATTAATCTTTTAGATCTATCATACTATACATGTAGAGGATATTATTGGAGTAATCTTAAGTATTGAATTTAAGCTTTCCACTTCACAAGTGTGACACACTTAGGATCAACATGTTTAATATCTATATATCTGGGATATATAGATATCTTATCAATCTTTTAATAAAATGTTTTACATTATGTAGACTTTTTCATTTCTTTTTACAGTTCAGACACTGACACCAGCAACTTTGATAACTTGTATGTATCAACTGAGTCTCTCAACTTGTATAAGAACTCTGTATAAAAATGATTATACTAATAATTATAATTTTTACCCATATGTCTCATTGCAAGAGCATCAAATTATTTAAAGATTTGGTAATATGTACTTCACAAAAAAATCAGTCAAAGAAGGAAGCATGTATGACATCCACAAAAATTCATCCCTGTAAATCCTTTCCACATAAAAGTCTTTTGATGTATAGACAGCAAAATCAATCCAAGGAAGCCCTAATAAGTTCATAACCCCCTGGCATTGGTAATAATAGCCATTTTTGCATTTTAGCTTCAAGCCATTGTTTGTTGACTTTAAAAAAACGTTTTTGTCATGTGAAGATGCTTCCTCTAGTTTCATGTCTCTTTTTGAATAAGGGCATTTTATTTCCAGGCACCCAACTGGAATATCATTTTCAAAAATAATACCATCAGGACTACATCCTAGCCAAGGCCATGTTTGGCTAATCACAAAACCACATTTCTTTACAATATGCATGTTGGTCTCACTATATTGTTTTATGGCAATATCTTCAAGTTCAATACCCCATCTCAGTGCTGCTGGCATTGAAGTTCCACCCTTGGTGCTTCTATCAGTGATAGATTTTACCAATGATGATGGGTGTATGCTCTGCCTTCTGTTTAAACCTTCCCAAAAGTAGAAGCAGCTATTCTATTTGAGCGTTCCAAGTACCAACTTGGTTCAGTGCTTTGGTTTATTGTTTGGAGGCAAACTTCAATTGACCTATCAATGTACACGCCAACTTTATCATTAATTTTCTGTGCAGTGACACTGTCAACCAAAAAATCACCATGCTTGTAAGTGGGCACATGTTCATAGAGTGCATAAATATACAAACATTGTTCTTCTCCTCTCTGCTGCTCCACATTGCTTGCTGCAATTCTGTCAATAACTTTGCCACTTGAAGTTTGAAAGAAACTGCAAGGTTGGCACTGATTGGATTCAACTGCTTCACAAAACAATGAAGCTTTTCCTGTCAATCTCAGCCTTTCTACAAGACTTTGTAACTCCTCTGAACTTGTCTGCAAAGCAAATTGTGGTGTGGCACAGTATGATTCTCTGCTTTCACCCACCAATGACGATTTTCTTTTTTTATTTTCCTCAATCTTTTCAAAGGTAAGGTCATCAAAGTTAAATGCCTTTGGTGGTATGTTTTTTGCCCCTGATGGAACATGCCATTTCTGACCAACTTGAGTGCATGTTAGATCAGGTGGTATTTCTAAAAAATCCATATATGCATAGTCAAGCAATGTGTACAGCAAAGCAGCAACATGCTTACAACATCCTCCCTGACCTGCTTTGCAGTTACATTTGGCATAAACTACATCCCCACTGTGTTGATCTAAGTGAATGTACACATTATACTGTATATTCTTCATAGAAGCACACACCTTTGACTTTACCAAAAATAGCAACTGTTTCCCCTTCACATTTGGCATAACAAGTACACCACGAACGTAGCCCTCCTTCCAAAGTTTGTAACCTTGCTTTTTGATGCGAAAAGCTTTAGGTGCCTGTCCGACCCGTGACATTGTGGGGTTCTTCAGCAAACGATCATCAATGTTTTCATTGCCGAAGCGTGGAAGTGATGCCAAGGATTTTGTCCAGCCTTTTTCATCTATTCTAGCCTTTTCTACCGACTCATTGGCTTTCTGTTCTTCTTCTCTAAGTTCACCAGTAAGCTCAAAATCTACTGGCCAGACCGCTAGGCCTAGCTGGTCGATTTCGTTCAACTGATCGTCTACTGTAGCTCCCCCAGCACTGGCTCCCAGGCAAGAGTTTTCAACAAATCTAGGGATGTGCTGGTCAAACGTACTTGCAGAATTTTCCATAATTCCTTTCACAATTCGTTGTAAACGTTCGGCAATAACACAACTTTCGTACGATCACAATGCAAAGTATCAATGAACGGGCTCTTTCTTAAATACAACTACCAGGATGCATTGCGCGCAGACTAGTGAGTGACGTAATAAGGGGAAAGGTCTATTACTTGCAGTTGGCTGTTCCGCTGAATTTTACTTCCGCCAAAAGCCATTTCCGTTGTCAACTGTTTATTTTTGTGATGAAGTCAGATATTGAACTGAGCAGGTGCTGGATTTCATAGAGTCAAGTTTATCAAGCCTCACACTTAATGCCAAACCCATGTTGGAAATACCCCAACCTTGCGAGTTTCAACAGATTGAGAGAAACGTGTGCGGTGTTAACCTTTTATAAATTCAACAAAACAAAATGAATGACGTGCTCGATTGCTTCTTTACTGAAGTCTAGAATATCGAGTTTCAAGTCAATAACAAAAGTCGGACCAACTGGACCTTATTTGTTCATAGTTCTGGGATAGTTTCCACACCCATATAGCCACGCCCACGATCTTTTTGTTGAGCCCTGGTCAGATTTCTTCCTGGATCCGCCCCTGAGTACGTGCCAACTCGGTGGTATCTAGGGGGTCATTTATAGTGTATGCAAGCAATATTTATCGATTTCTGATCCTTCATTGTACGATTTTATATGTTTTGGAGGTACCCCCTCCTCCGAGTGTACGTACTTCTACGTCATCAACTCACGCCTAGATATTTGCATCTATCTCACTATTTTGAAAGTTGGCTAAATTTAATGCATATCCAAGAAATCCAAACTCACTACAGCTTTGTCTATAAATCAATGGGAAATATGTCGTCAGAAGATTGTATTAATTTGAGATGCTTCACAAATAATTAGAGCTTGAGAATTACATAAGCACACATATATTCTTTGAGAAGCCCTTCTCCTCCTTGAAGGCTATCAAACGCTTTACTTGGGTACCCCCTCCCTTTAGAGCATACATAATTTTTGAATGGCTCATAGGGTACTTTGCTTTCCCTCCTCCCCCCGAATAACATCCCCGACTACTGTCTTATTTTCCATCAGTTCAAAAAGTACATCACGTGTTTTTGCATGTGTGCGTACCATTGGGAGACAATATTCCTTCTGCCAAGCTGTTCTTATCTTTTTCACTGCATATTGCCCTAATTGGCAACATAGTCGTTGGAAGACCTCAAGTTCCAGGGGCTGTACACTTTCTGCCCAAATGAGTAAAGAGATATGGAAAGCAGTTAGAAAATTACGTATTGTGTATCTCTCTTTAAGGAAAGTTTCCCGAATGCCAGTGGGTTCGGTAAATCTTAGGTGGCGGCAGCCCTCCTGCTATCTCGCTGCTGCTCTTATAATCGGCAGTGATATGATATTTCATCAAATAAAACTAACAGAAACTATTGAAAAGAGCCAAAAAGACAAGATTAGAGGTTAATCTAGGGGTTATTTCTTTGGGGCTCAGGGGGGACGGAACACCCTTGTTTAACACGCGAGGCTCAACTTCCAAAATTTGTATATTCGGTCTGCTGTTCAAAGTGCATTCACCATGCTTCCAATGCTTGCGTTGTATCGCTATGATGAAGGTCCTCACTGCTACATGGCTATTGAGATCTCTCAAATTGTTGATTATATTATATTGTTGTATAACATGGCTCCTCCACATCACCGGAATTCGTCAGCGAACTGAAGAAGGAACATTGCACCATCATTGTGCAAAATGACCTAAGACATTGTCTATTGGGCAATTTATGGACTTAACGTTTTTATTGGATATTTTACTATATTGCACCATCTTCTGTATTGAGTAGTATAAATTAGTTTAGTTTTATCGTAAAGTTAGTTGTCGTCCGAGAAGTAGAAGTAACTCAAGTAGATGAAAGCGACCCTCAGGATAGCTGCTGTGTTAAAGAGAAAAGGTCGTAAGTTTTAAATAGCTTTTTTTAGAGATTCTTTATAGCCCTACGAGAGAACTCACACAATCCTCTATGTTATAATTTAGGGATAGGAATTAAGTAGAGACGAGACCCAAGTATCTCCCTAAATTATAACATAGAGGATTGTGTGAGTTCTCTCGTAGGGCTATAAAGAATCTCTAAAGAAGGCTATTTAAAACTTACGACCTTTTCTCTTTAACACAGCAACTATACTGAGGGTCGCTTTCATCTACTTGAGTTACTTCTACTTCTTGGACGACAACTAACTTTACGATAAAACTAAACTAATTTATACTACTCAATACAAAAGATGGTGCAATATAGTAAAATATCCAATAAAAACGTTAAGTCCATAAATTGCCCAATAGACAATGTCTTAGGTCATTTTGCACAATGATGGTGCAATGTTCCTTCTTCAGTTCGCTGACGAATTCCGGTGATGTGGAGGAGCCATGTTATACAACAATATCATAAGTAAACTATATTATCATATCTCCACCTTTAAAATATGGGCATGGTAGCCACTAGGTCACACCAATTTTATGAAAATGCATCTTGATAAGATTTTTAGAAATCACCTTTGAGCTAATCATGAGAAATCTTGGGATATATTCCCAACAGTTTTGGTATCAAAAAGGCCCTGTATATTTTGGCCCAGAACGAGGAACTTGTTCATACATTTTCATTGAAGTCTCTTAAAATTAAAATTAATACTTGATTTTTATTTTGAACTTGCTAATTTAAAGTTGCCTCGTGGTCCAGCACTCTCCCTAAACCTCTAGATCTCCTCCACAATTCCAACATCCAGTACATAAAATATATTTAACTTATTTAAAGACGGTGACCAGTTCGGCGTGCCTTAATTCATAAAATTTTTTCGCACAACTAATTTTCGTATAGTGGCGCTGCGAGAAGAATCAGTTGGGAGAAAGGCTCTATTCTCATCATTTTGCTGCACAAAATTTGATGCGCATGAAACATTTCTTTTCAGGAGATACACTAGAATTGGACTGCGCGAAATTGGAAACATGGAAAGACATTGTTTAGACTCAACAATCGAGAGGTTTTATAATTTTAAGCTGTGAAATTACCCTTTATAAAGAATTTGAAATAAAATGAGATGGAATTGTGCGCAAAATCCAAGTACGCGGAAAAAGATGCGTGAAAATTAAACTCACGTGAAAATATGTAACAAAAGAAACTGAAAATAAAACAGGTGTGATAGTGAGTAAATTATTGCTGATCTTCCAATGTTCGTGTTTTCAGTTATCGTTTTTTAGATGTGATTTTGACGTCTTTTTAACGCACTAGGGAGCTGAGGTCTCTCGTATATCAACAGACGTATCATCCCATAATTATAGAACCAAATATGTAAGCCAGTTTTTTCACGTTCCGTATTTAGTCTTGGGATTTGAAGATTATGGCAATGCCTTTCTATACTTTTAAGTGCACTGTTCTTAGCTCAAATTTATCTCAAGACTTTCAGGGCTTAACTTATTCATAATGCTACACGTCATGGCTAATCGATCAAACAACATAAGATTATTGACATTCAGCCAATCACAGGACCAGTTTTCTTTTGCTCTAGCACTCTCGATTATCAAATGGGCTCTACTCTGTAATCCTTGGGGAGTTTCTAATTTTCTAGTTGAATGGCTCCCCTAGATTACATTTGGTTAGCGAATGTGACTTTCAGCAATAGTGTAATTGGCATCCTTTAACTATAATTGTAATTAGTACATTTATGTAGGTCAGTTTCCAGATGCTTAGCATATTCAATTTTGAAAATATGTACTTATTTTCTTTTTTTCTGTAAAATTCCCCCTAATCTTGAAAATTAGGAAATTTTTGATCAAATAAGGTCGTCAAATCGAGTAATTTTGAAAGTTAGACAATGCTTGTGTAACAGTTGAAAGAAGATCTATTTAAGGAAGTACTTACTGCAAAACAGAATAGAGCTGCTTCAAAGCTTGAAGACATAAAAATATATGAAAAATACTGATTGGTAGTGGCTCATGGTAAGCAATAGTCAGCAACGCACCAGCCAACGTACTGGCATAAGATTGATATTTTAATGCTTTGGCGTACACATAAAAATGCTAGCCGCACTATTATCACTTACGTACAGGCATAGCTCTGGGATACAGATATGGTCGGCCTTGGTTCTTCCTTGATAGTTCATAGAAGTCATCAAATTCAGGCTACTTAATCAGTTTTCTTTCTCAGTGTAAAGATCACTGCTGAAAAGAATCTATATCCTGTTTTGAGAAAGGGCATTTTCCGAGGTTCTAGAGGGTCACCCTTCCAAACAATAGGAGATGAATTGTTTTCATCAGTGATCTTTATGCTGAGAAGGAAAGCCAATTCCTTAATCTCAATGTCGATAACTTTGCTGTCCAATTCTTGTACCCCTAGTTTACTTCCATTCCTCTGTATACTTTCACGGTTATATCTTCCCACTACTATGCCTCTTTTCAAAATCATGCGGGTCAGATTTTGCTTCGAAGATTAGGAAAACAGCAAGCTAACGAGATATAAAATATAGAATGAGTAGTGATTGGTGACAATAGAACAGCTTACTAACCAGATAAATTCGGGTAAGTTCAAACTTACACCTCACCCAACCAAAGGGCTCTCACTACATCCCTGGGGCGAATTTTTCATAATCTAGGACACTATTCCATGACTTTGCTCCTCTGAAAGAATATCCCTCTTGTCCACTATTTGCCTTCTTTAAATGGCAAATTTAAATCATTTTCAGTATGCCTTGAAGCTCTATAAGAATGCTGAGAGCTTTGAATTAGATATAATATTCGATAAATGTAATATTATAAACTATGAACATATTGCATATTGCAGCCCACAATGACGTTTCTCTAGAAGCTGATAAGTCAAGTTACTCACTTGAACCATCTGGAGATTCTGTCCTACAACTGCAATGTGCAGTGATGTCTGAAGTTTCTGGTTCTGAGCGTTTATGTCTGCTTTCCCCTGTATAAAAGAACAACCAACTCAGATAGCTAAATTGATTCACATACAAAACTGAGTATATAGGATGCACTCGAGAATCTTTTCCGTTATTGCACCTTCTCCTGGGCACCACCTTCAGTCTAAAAACTCGCATAATGCTAAAGATGAGCAGGAGTTACAAACTTTAACAGCACAGTAATCCAATAAAAGTATCAGAATTGCTATAATACCACTGAGGTGATCGACAATGCATTAGCCAAATAATTGAATTATGCAATAACCTGCTTTATCAGCATCTCGGCCACTTTTTGGTGTTTGTTCAATGACGCAAGATGAAGTGCTGTGAATCCATCTTCCTTCTTTTCATTTATTATCAACGGGTGTGAATTAATGGCTAGCAGAGCTGTAATGGCACTGAAAGTAAATATTATGTTTCTATATTTCGTGTTAGACTGACAACGCCTGCTTAAACTCAACAAAAACATCTAATATTATATCAGGTATGACTAGAAGTATATATGACTAATATCATGTATGAATAACAGCCTAATATGATGTATGATTGATATTATTAATGACTAATGTTATGAAGAACTAATACTATGCATAAATGCTATCATGCACAATTAATATAAAGTATCAATAGTATCACGCATGACTAAAATTAAGTGACTAACATTATGCATGGCTACTAACATGAGTAGCCAATATGATGTACGTCCACTAGCATGTATGTACACCACTGCATCTTCATTACGGACTTAGCTTACCGTACGTTAAGTACTAGTGAGGTATCTTAATCTAGCCTTAAAGAAGTACATCTACCTTACCTCACACCTCCTTTCAAAGCAGCATGATGCAAGCAGTTGAATCCATTGTTATTTTTCACCGATGTGTCAGCCTTAAACTGTAGTAGTAATTGTATTATTTCATCTTTTTCTTTTGTAATAGCATCATGCAATGGTGTATCGCCAAAAGAATCCTGAAAATTAAACAAACTTAATGATTGCCTAAAGCAAAATAAAATTGAGAACATTAGAATCATGATGTGCTAAGTCAAAGAAGAGTTTCTTGCAGGCTTTATCATATAGGTTTGAAGCAACACAGTGATGACCCCAGTAGCAATCTTGATACGTTGTCAAGATACGACAAGAGCCAAATGCTCCAGTGGTTACACTGCTATAAAGCAACAATGTCTACATAGTGATAACCGATAGGGTCTGCTAGTTGTACCATCAAGGTACACTATGTTTCCTTCGGAGAAAAAGCAGATAAAGAGCAGAATGATCAATACTATCATTTGAATTGAGACTTCAATGAAAACTAAGAAACTACTTCTTCCAGTGGGATAGCCAAGGAGCAAGAGAGAGGGTGGCCAACCTCCTATGGAAAAACTTAGTGTCTGAGAAACACTCAAAACTGCAATGAAATCGATACATAGGAGGGAAACTCTGACGTAAAAATTATACAAGATCTATTGATTGTTTTCACCCTAAAATCAATGACTTGAACGGCTGGTTTTAGTTAGAAAAGCGCATCTTAACTTCAAATAGGATATTCTCATAATGATTTATGGGTGTGGCCAAAACAATTCTCCAGGGGGGCATACAGCTGGAACACTGGCTATGACAGGCCCTTTTCAGCTTCCAGAGAAGATACTAAACTTTTAATCCCTTAGCTACACACTACCCTGTAAGACCACCCTGTCTACACTCCCACTCCAGCATCATTCTGTTTTGCTTCTTCCGTCCCACTATAAGTTAAACCCCAAAGATGTGCTCCTGGTTACACAGCCGTTACTAGGGACCGCAAGGTATTCACTCATTTAAGCGATAATGTCATCACAAGGTTGGAGCATCGTATACGTATTGCATCATTTGGAGTCTGAATACAAATGGTAAAAACCAATCAAAATGAAGGTATATAATACATGTAACCTGTCCTACCACTTTCAGGTCGGTTGACTGATTTGGATTAGTAGGAGAACCCTCTCTACATTAACTGTCTTCTATTATTGGTCATAAATGCGGGCAGCGTTAACCAGATCCTACAGCTAGTTAGAGCAAAATTCTCGACGATAGTTTGTCATTTCTTCTCTTTTGTACTTTCCAAACACCTATAACAACTATTTTTTGCAACTGAGGGTTTTGAAGCGTTAAATTTTGCCTGACATGCTTTCAGATCCACTAAATTGTATCTAGTTCTCATATATCTCTATGAAAATGACCAAGTAGTGCCGCTCAAAAGCATTCCAAGCAAAACGGAATTTTGCTAAAAGTCTCGAAAGCTCCACAAGTTGATACTACCAAGTAGAAGATGACAGAAGGTATCATCACAACGTTTACAAAGAAGGTTATCTCACCTGTATGGACGGAAGTGCCTTTGATGCTAACAAACAGCTAACTATTCTTGTGTAGCCCTTATTCACAGCAATGTGAAGCGCTGATTGGCTTTTATTATTCTTTGCATTGATGTCAGCACCAGCCTGTGCAAGGAGCTTTAAAATTTCAGCTTCATCGCGATGTGCCGCATTATGGACCGCTCGATCTCCATCTTTGTCCTAAGGAAAGGAAATCATGCATGTTTAAGCAGGGGCATACCAAAGTGGGAGTATTGGAGGGTGTCAGAGCCCCATTTTTGTCGGAATGGTAGGTAGCTCTATAGCTTATCAATAAAAGCTTGCTTTTGGATCAGAGCTTGTCGGTAATCCATCATCTCTTGTCTGTATTTCTGGGAAATTTAGTAGCCGGTTGGTAAATTTCTGTTAATACACCTCCTTCTACTCAAAATTACTCTGCCACGCCACAGATATTAAGACTTTGGTTGGAATAAGTGAATACAGATACGAATGACTTTTTGAATGTGAAGAAACGAATGATTTTGCAAAGTGGCAATATCAATTTCATGAACAAACGGTTTTCTTGCCTTCTTGTGACAAATAGATAAATTCATGCAATTGCTATATGATGAATACAAAACTCACATTAGAATCCTTCCGTCATGTCTAACTTTTGAAATATGTTGCAATACTATTTCTGACAAAATTATTTTT
Source organism: Cassiopea xamachana (assembly GCA_900291935.2). NCBI lineage: Eukaryota > Metazoa > Cnidaria > Scyphozoa > Rhizostomeae > Cassiopeidae > Cassiopea > Cassiopea xamachana. The sequence goes on from OLMO02000252.1 coordinate 8,572,457, forward strand.
GCTTATAAATGGAATACAGATATTAAACTTTTTAATTTAAAGAGACTTACTAAATAACTTTCAAGTGGTTTCCTAGGTAGTTCTATATGAACAGGGAATTGGTGAAGTTAAGCAGAGAACTAAGACACTTCTAGATCATCTATGCTGGCTTAGAATCAATTAGTAGAGGTTCTTTTCTTGTACATTCTGCNCTATGGCACGCATCATCGCAATCTCTTTGCAAACTCTAAAAGCTATCTGCCATCATATGCTGGTTCCATCTACTTTGAAGACGTTACTCCACAGCTGCATTTGTTTGATGAGATTTTCTCATTGTATATCGCTAATACCTCTGGAATTTGCAGGAAACCCGTCAAAAAGGCTACCTAAGAAATGCACCATAGCATTCATGCCAAAGATGAAATCGTCAATGCATTGCATGAGTGTATTTTGCAGACATTTCGAAGGACTGACATCTCGAATCCTGTTTAAAGAACCTCTTGCCCCTGAAAGAAGAGACTTAAATTCTTTTGGCCTAGAAGGTAGAAGCTCAGAAACTTCTCTTTGATAGGTCAAGACTACGTATCAAGTAATCTAATCTGATTGCGAGAATAATTTTGGAGCTTCTTCTTCCTGAAAAAAATCGTCATCTTGGCAGTCAATTGATTGATTAGCTGTTATGACATCACTTTCGCCTTCTACCTGGCAATGTTCCAGATGATCTGTGTCAATGGGTACATAGGTGTCGTGTTAATGGTCAGAGGCTTATTGGCTGATGTAAACCTTAAATACATGATGCTATCGTTTCTTTTGCCATTAAATTCTTTTTCAACATGTTAATATGGCAGTCATTTGTGTTGTTCTGAATAAAAGCAGTGATGGGTTGTCGATTGGAACGGGTAGACAGTGTCCATCCAAGGATTTTCAGCAAATATTTCTTCTTCATAAAGCAATTCATTTCTATGATAATACAACAAGATACATAATTATTCACTTTCTCGTTACTTACACTCCACCTGCCTCCTGCAGTTTACATGAACGACCCAAGGTCATGCCCCTATGTGTGTTCACATTAAGCTTTGCTATGGTAGATCATGCCGCGAATGATTGAAGATCTACCCAATCATTTGATCTGTTTGCATTTCTTCAGTGATCTCACGCTACTTCTGTATTAGAGCTTCTTCCATGCTTTCGGGTCACAGTCCAGTTTTCCCTACTAAATAAATTCAGCTCTGAAAATTGATCATGATAAGGCACTGAGTATGATAGCCATCTAACTCTTACTGCCAATTGATTGATTTAGAATCTACTGTCAGTCAACATGACGTTGGCCAAGCGGGGTAAGAAGGAATGTCCCCTTGGCGATTTGGCCACTACAGCAATATTCATTTTCACCAAAATGATGACAGTATACAGCATTTTCACAAACCCATTTAATCATTAGCGACCACAACATAAACTTGAAGTGAAGTGACTATTCTTTCACCAGTTATAGGAAAAGCCTTGAATGGTAGGGGGCAAACATTGTCAGGGTTTAAATACAAGTCTATTATGTTAATCTACTGAATAGCTGCTTAAATAAGCTACACGATGCTACACTATGTACAGAGATTTGAAAGACAATGTAGGTTGCATATGACTTCTCTATTGGTCTGCTAACCCATAGGCACCAAAATTCAGATCTAACTTGAGCAGATATTGCCTTCACTCTGCTATGCAGAATAAAATGTCTTGCTTGAAAGGAAAAGGGACTTTTGCAGCATTTGTGATTTCATCTACCCTTATACA
>OLMO02000252.1:8593351-8623959 GCA_900291935.2 Cassiopea xamachana
TTTAAAGCGTTTTGGTGCTTTATTTATCATGGATTGTGCCCCTCCCTCGAAAATTCCTTGTTGCGCGCCCGGTGTGGTCTATAGAGCTACTAATAAGATATGATTTTGTCCAATTTATGCACACAGATATATAGCAGGAACTTATGGATGCGATGCCATCAAAATTGCCATCAAATGCTGTCAAAATTCATTAGGTGGTGCAAATGTATTTATGAAAATATTTTTTCCAATATCATGCTATTTTTGAACTCACAAGATAAATATGTAATCATTAATGCCTCCACATATTATGATTTAAAAACTGCGCATCTCAGACTCAAGAGCAATGTAACATTGGACGCTAAAGTGGACCCTTGTTGCTGGCTTACTTCAAAAGAACTTTTCATAGCACATAAATTTAAACAGTATTTGCTTATAACTTCTTACAAGATTTCTGTAATACCTTTTATTGTGTAGTCGTCAACAGTCACTGTTAAAGAGTCTTTTACAAAACAAGCACTCAATTTCTCGATGCTTTGCTCTGCTTTTGATTTACGAAAAGAACCTTTTCAATATTAACTTAAGCTTAAACAGACAGAAACTTGTCACTAATTCATCAAGTATTCAAGATTGTACATACTCTAAACAGTTTGCTGTGCCATTCCCCCGAAAGCTGAAGGTGAGACGCAAGGATTGAATGGCATAATTGGGTAGCTCTTATGCTTCAAAATATTGCTAAATCACTGTTTATGTACCCGCAACATTTCATAGATATCTGTTGAGATATACAATGTTGAGTAGGCCCAGCAAAACATGATGAAAATTGTCCATGAAATAAAAACACTCCCGAAGACATTCGACATCAACAAGCGTCTCCACTAACATTCGATAATTCACCCCATACGCACCTGCTACATCATCCACTGTGGTATCTACTTTTGAAACGCATTCTGAGTTAAAGGTCCAAATTTTCCCAGCAACTTCAACCTAAAAATGACAATGAACTTACGTACAACAGGCGGCAAAATATGTTGTGCTGAGTAAATTTAACAACGCATTAACACCTATTTCAAAAAGAAATACGCAAACAACTTTGATAAAAACTTATAGCTTCCATTAAAAATAGTTCATAAGACTGTACCTTTAAGTCATTAGTAGGCAAAACTCTCTTGACTTCACCGACCTTTCCTAGAGTCTATAAGACAAAAATTAAGATACAGCTCATATGCAATTGAAAATGACTATATATATATATATATATATATATATATATATATATATATATATATATATATATATATATGTATGCTATGCAGGATTTCACCAATGAGCGGTCAACTTCTGCGTCCAAAGAAAACTTTCTAACCTGCATGGTTATTAACTAGGACCAGTGGTGAAAAAGAGGAGGCATGGGGGTCAGAGCCCCTAGCTGTGACTTGAGAGACCACAGTTTCCTACCCACATCCGGTAAATATCTTGCTAGTAGAAGAACAATGAATATGAAATATTTATTTTGAAAGCAAAATGCCATTCTAATATACAATTTTATTGAAGATGCTCTGGTGAAGCTCCTGAGTATAAGGTGTACATTATATCCAATATTATAGCTTTGAAAGCTTAATTAAGTGTATTTCCTTAAAGGAGAACATGGTGTCTATGACCTCACGCCAATGTAATCACCGACGTCTACCGAGAACTCACAAGGCACTGCAGACATTTAAAAACCAGAATTGTGCCAAAACGTGCTGTTTGTTTAAAAGTAAAGATGATATTCATAATCAGCGCGTATATTTCTACCAGATAACATAAAAATAGGTCTTGCTTTGCTGTTCTCCTTCAATAAACATAAAACTGGTATCTCTTAAAGGATATAGTAAGAGCTCTGTAATTTTCAGCTCCCAAGAGAGCTTACTGTACTTAGAGCAGAGTCTAAAATAAGACAAAATTGCCAAATGCATAATTTTGCGATAAACGGTGCATAATGGGTGTGATAGATACTTAATTAGATTGAAATAAAAACCAACTTTTTATCCACAAGTCAAAATTTTATCCTAAGTGAATATAGCCTAATGTTATTTTAGAACACTAATCTTAACTATTATCTTTTAGCTATCTGAAAGAAACTCTAGTGATTGTTGGTCGATAGTAAACTATAGCTCTGTAGTAAAGATTTTGTCATGAAGAGATAAATAGGGGTCTTGATGCCGTGCCCTAGAAGCATTTTTCAAGCCGCAACCTTTATTTCGGCATAAATGCATCTCCCAATACCACGATAAGTCGATCAGTAACGTATTTGCAAGATAATACATTCATCAAGTACAAATATACAATTACAGTTAGAGCACCACTTACAGGACTAGAAACTAACATTTGACAAAGGACGATAAAACGAACGATAATATCAGCTGTCATAACACTTTTAGTAAGATATTCAAAATTAATTGTGTATAGATAATCTCAAAATTTACCGGGGCCATAGCATTTATCCACTCGCCATGTCCTTTCTGAAGTTCAATCACTCTTTCTAAATCAGATGAGATGCGAACAGTATCGCCTACTCCAAAGGAGGATCCATTAATGGTCGTTGCATTAACGCGTGTAAGGACAGCAGGATTCAATATCCACCTAGAAATATAACATTAAAGGATAAGTTTTGATAGCTGGAGGATATGTCCCTACAAGAAAACTACAGGATGTTTTCTGTACCAATCGACATCAGCAAAATCAGTAGCAATGAAGCTATATTGAAAAGGACTGACATTGTTAATTAACAACTGAAAGACCATTGCACAATCTTTTAATCTGTATCCACTACCTACATTTGAAGCTTTCAAGTTCAATTGCTGATGTAAGACAGTAATACCATTATATTCTGAGAATTACAAAAAGCAAGTTCTACAAGCCATGAATTTTCATACAGTAAGTAAATAGTTGTTTCCAGAAGAACAGTTCCACTAAAGATCAGTATAATCTGAATTGAACTGAAGGAAAGAGTGCCTCCATTATCCTGTTGCAGTAATATCGTATGAAGTACGAAAGATAGCAACAATAATTTTATCTGCATCCATTACTTTTCTTTATCGCTAGCAACCTACTTCGAGAAATATTTAAGAAGAAAGCAAATGCTCAAAAGCAATACTTGAATCATCTCTGAGGTGTAAAGATCAAAAATATGACCAGACTCAGACCTGTTACCTCTGCAGTTGCTCGGAGACTAGGCCTAGAGACCTTCAAAGTGAAGAGAAACTTTGATTTGCTTATAGAAGCTGATGCTACAATCAACAAAAGGATGGCAAAATGTGTGCGTACCTTGTGAGAGGCATTGGAGCAACAGCAAAATGTAATTTTTTAAATATCTTATATCAGAGATGTGAGCCAGCAACAAATTGAGACTGCCATAAACGGGCTCTTCTGTTCAGCCTACACACAAATTCAATTGCAACTTTGAAAGTTGACGAATATACATAAAATTCTCAACATGAAGGAATATTTTGGCTTCAAACCTAATGGGAGGTCTTTGAAGAACAAATTTTCTGAAAATTCTATAGAAATCAGAGAATTTCCTTGATGTTTCCTTGAAATTTGTTTTTTCCCTTTTCCATTCTCGTCAGCAATATTTCATTAAAAAGGAAACTCCTTTGAAAGTGAGAACACTGTTGCTGACCTAACAATAATAACTTTTACATGCTATCGCTATTGAGTAAAAGGCCCAGACATGTGATTATACAAATCGGGACTAATGATGCAGCTGGTAAAGAATCCACAGTAGACATTAGTCTGAATGGATTTTTAGATCTAAAAAAGCATATAGAAATGTTGCCAAAGTTCAGGGGTGGCGCTAGGGGAGCTCTAGGTGGTTATGGAGAAATTTCAGCCATTCATTGTACTCTGCTAAGAGAATTTTAGCCCACCTCTTCGGCAGCTTCAGTCCCCCTACCGTCCGAATTTTCTGGTAAAACCCCTGCCAAAAATACCATGCTATGATTTCTACTCCAATTAGAAGAACGGACCAGTCGTCTCCAGAAACGACTGTATAGAAATTAAACAAGATCTACCCCCGCAGTCTGAACACTGTGGACAACGGCTACACAGACTCCAAGGAATTAGGACTTAAAGGTCTTCATCTCCATGATAGAGGAGAAGGTAAACTCGCCTCCAATCTAGTTGTAAAATTGTGTAGTATTTAATGCAGCATTTAAGCAGTATCATCAGCATCTAGGATCCAAGAAAGGTATTACGATTGCGTCCTGGAATGTTAATTAGCTTCGTGGAAATTTGGATGAGGTCCAAAGATAGATCAACACGTACGCCATGATAGATCCATAGATGAGGGAGGGGTCTCACTTTATATCAAAGACTCCATTAAGCTAAGATGTTGTTCTGATATTAAACTTAGATATTAGACCCCATTTGCATCTAAATTGAGCCCCCAAAAAGAAATTCAATTGCTGTTCTTACTGGGTGCAAGCTACCAAGTGATCTGGCAGGTGTATTTAATAGGCATGAAAGTGCAATCTCTTTTCTGGAAAGGGAAGATAAAGAAGATATTCTACTTAGTGATACCAGTTTGATCTTTATAGCGAAGCAGTTGGTTTACTTTCATATGGTAATGCTAAGGATATCTGTAACCTTTATGATCTTTTCAGCTATACACAACTCATTGATGAACCAACTAGGGTTGCAGCGCTGCCACTATTATTGATTGTATTGATGCAACTTGTCCATATTGCATACGGATTCATAATGGAGCAGTCAATAAACGCCACAAATTGATACAAACAAGAAAAATGAATAGCTTTATTAAAAGTGAATTCATTCTTGATGTTCCTAGTGTATGTTGGGAGCATATTGTCACTCTAACAGACAATGTCAATTTCCTTGTAAATAATTTGGTCAGCTATTTTGTCTGCAATAATTGAAAAGCATTCCTCATAAAGAGAGATTCGTGTATTTGAAAATACTGCCCCTGATAGATATCGATCCGAAGGACTTTAAAAACAGCTTCTCTTAAAGGCAAGTCAGCTATAATAATAGACTATTATAGGCAGATGAGAAACAGAGTAGATACCTTCAATATAGAGCAAAAAAGTAATACTTTACGGAGATGACTTCCTCCAATAAGGGGAGCTTAAATAGCTCCTGGAAAACGATTAAAGAACTTTCAAATAAAAGGTCAAAACCTTTTAATATGTGTTAATGATTCAGATTCGTAGCAAGCACTGAGGATATTGATACTGTAATTAACAGATACATTTCTTCCATAGTTACTAACTTGATAGTAAAATTAATCATTCTTCAATTCCTCTTCTATCTGGGGACTATCATGTTAATGATGAATCTTAAATATATAATTTTAGCAGGTGCGGATCTACAGAAAAGTTTGACTGCTTTACAAACAAATGGGGGTAAATTTAAAATGATGCATGCGTAATAGCAGTTCCCATTTTTCAAGAAGGTATCAATTGTGTCTGCAAAATAGCTCTAATTTGAATGACAGTCTCATTCATATATTAGAAATAGTCTCATTCTAGGTAGATTTTGATCTGCAATTGAAAAAGTTTGGGGAAGTAGCAAGGTGACTATGAGAATTGTATCACAACTGTCAACTGTGAAATTATGTAAGGCTTGAAAGCTTTTAGTGGTAAATGCCTATTAGTATTGGCAATCATCCTTATGGTCACATAATAGCATATTCCTTCTTGCAAAAAAGGGATTTTATTTGATGATTAATTTGAGTGCATTGAAACAGGCTTTATCATTTAATAATCTACAATAGACTATGCCTATTGAAAATCATTTTGGTTTGGTTCAAGCCATCAGCCCCAAAATCTATGACGCTTACATTCCGCATCAGACGAGGTTGTTTTTTACTCTCTTGGATTCATGAAACTTTAAGACCAGGTGGGAAATATTACACTAATAGTGAGAAAACATAGTCTAATTGAAATGAATGGAGGAGCCAGCATAGCCAGAACACAATAATTTGGCAGCATGCTTTCAAGATGCAATACTCGCAGTTTCTGGATACTGAGAATGCATGAAAATGTCAGTAATACTAGCTATTGCAACTCGGTAAAGAAATTGGTTTCATCTCTTAACTTCACATATTTCAAGGCATCAGATTGTACTAACTGACTATTAACGTGCCAAGTAATATTAAATCTCAAAGCTGCGCCTTCTAAGCATTATTTAAGCAAAGGGAAGATATTTGCTTATGACTTAAACTAAACGGCAACTACGATAAAGCTATTGAAATACATTCCACTCATAATGGTGAGAGAGATAAGGACATCTATGCTCCATCGTGAGTGGCATAAGCAATTGCCAAATAAAACTATGTGACACAAAAGTATCTACATTTTTATTTTTTGATAGTTCCCTCTCAAAAACTAACTGTGCTGAAATGCAGTCCACCTAAAATATGTTAAGCTATATGAGAGTAAAATTGAGCCCGGAGCTCAATATTGAAAATTCCCTACCTATTCCCGCTAGGATATACCACAGACACATCGTTATCTCTATCAAATCCAACAATTTTTCCAGTATTGGAAAGGGTCTGAAAAAGAAAATGTGGTGCACAATTAGAGGCGTGGGAAAGACACTTTAGACCCTTAGGAACCCTTAATTTTGCCTCTAAATAATGAAGAAAGCTTCTTGCCTCTTAAAAATCTCTGCGAGGCCCCTTCAGGACTTCAATAGCTCGCGGGCCTTTGTGGAGTTCTTCTAGCCCCAACCTACGTGTGCAATTAGCAATTACCTAAACCGAAAAAGTGCTTAGCACACTTTGCTAAAGCATGAAGATAACTTTCACAAAGATACGCAAAAGAGAAGTGCCTTTGTTGCATCAGCATTTTCTATTGCACTCACAAAGACGCAGTGCTCACAGCGATGACTATTAATAATGAAATTTTTAAATTGAGAAGCAAAATGAAAAATAAACGTCGCATCTTTGGCGTGGCAGTCTTAGGAAGTCAGCATTCAAAAAGAGGACAGTGTTCATTTCGAAAAGCTTGGGTTTGCTTAACTTACAGGTTTTCTTGGAGGTTGGTAAACATTTGAGGTTTGGTGATTATCGGAAGATATACGGTAAATCTAAGATTAAGAGTGCAATACATGAGCAACTAATACCTCCTTCATCCCGTCATTCCAACCGCCATGGCCTAACTGTAATAAATGAACGGCCATTTCATCTAATTCGATTTTTACTCTGTCGCCGATTGCCAGATCAGTGCTGCGGGCAACTTTGCTAAGTACTGGTAAATGGTCACGATAAAATGAATAGCCTTTAGCTTTATTGATTGCTTTGATGTCAACCTGGAATTGAATGAAAGATATATTTCCAAATGTATGATGATTCCGAAATAGCCAAAAAGTCCCTAAAAGGTTAATATCTAACGTGCGAAATTTTAACCGTTTACAGTTATTTCCTTGGTTTTTTAAACATCAGTTGGGGGTTTTAAGTAAATGCTCAAAATTAGCATTTAAAGTCAATGGAGTGCAACGAATCAAAGAATGACGAATTAACATGTACTATTAGAAAAGGACGCTTCACAATAGGAAAGAAATTTGATTAGCAACAACAGGTAGCTAAGTCATTGGTGACACAGGTGCTAACAAACCCGCGTAATATAGCTATTCATTGATATCAAACAATCATTGACTAGATTCAATCTTCTATGATGATGATGATGATGATGATCATCATCATCATCATCATCATTCGAAATTCCAACATACAAATTACAACAAGAACATTAACACTACGTCAATATTGCACTTACCGGAATTTCTTAAGGAGGAACTCTCCTACTAGTTCGAAAACTAATCCGAGGTGGGCACCCCTCCATAATGATAACTGTATGCATCAATAACAGACGTAAAATTCAAATGTAGCTAGATCTGGATAAATTAAATTTATGTAGAGAGATTATTTTTGAATGAAAATCTAGAGGTAGACGGTTTTAGTGTTTCTGGGAGTTCATTCCATGCTTTTGCTTCCACTTACCTAATGGATCTCAAGCAATATTGAAGACTACTCTAGTAATTTATCAGTAAACCCAATCATACAAACAGGTTTAAAATCCCATTTCATCCGTTTTCTCTCGTTGTTCTTACCATTCCTTTTCTAAACTGCTACTTGCTGAGGCTCTCTTCTACTTACCAGATTGCTTTAAACAGAAAGGAAGTTAATCTAGCAGCATTTAAATATGAGCCTATGTGGCAGTGATAGCACCCTGACCTTACTATTAAAAATGCATAGCACCCTGACCTCACTATTAAACAAAACAGACTCCTGGTTTTCTATTAATAACAAACATGGGATTAATATAGCATATTTCTCGATCTTGAAAAAGTTTGAAATGGTGGATCACGGGATTCTTCTATCAAACTTAAATAAAAACGGATGGTAGGGACATCTCCTTGGTGGTTCGCATTGTATTTAACCACCAGAAAACAATATCGTAAAATAAACGACTATAAATCTAGTTTGAAAGCTGTTCACTGTGGCACCCCCAACGTTCGTGCTTGGGGTCATTTCTCTTCATCCTGTATGCTAATGATCTTGAGCTGTTCCTTAAAAAATGTACCTCAAACATGTATGCGGATGATACCAGTGTCACTTGTTCTGCCGAGGATATCGACGATCTCTGTAATGCTTTAAAAGCTGAGATCGACAATATTACAATATGATTACGTCAGAACAAGCTTAGTCTGAACACTGACAAGTAGAATATATGGTTGTTGGTCACAAACGACAATCCGACCGTATTCTTGATCCAATGGAGGTAAATGTAAATGGAGAGCCAATCAAACGAGCTCAAAAGGTTGAATACCTTGGAATTACAGTCGACAACAATCTGACGTGGAATGAAAAATTTAAAAACTTTGAAAGTAAAATCAAAATGTTCTCTCGTCCCTGCGGAAACTAAAGAACATACTCCAGCAATCTAACTTGGATTAAATGTATAAGGCACTGCTTGAAAGTTATCTGAGGTAGAGTGATGAACTAAGGGACAATTTGTCTAGCACAAAGCTTGATCATCTTCAGCGTTTACAGAACAGAGCATGCACGCTGATAGTAAGCTCAAGATTAAAGGAAGGGTAGTGTTGCCATTGGCTTTCAGTCTCAAATTTGATAAAATTTGACAGGGCAATTATGATCTACACAATAATAAATGGCCTTTGCTCTGACAGCCTAAAAGGAAGACTTGTTATTAGATCACATATATCTAACTATTCAACAAGAAATTGCCTGCACCTAAGCATTCCAAGACAAAAACTAGAATTCTCCAAAAGAAGGTTTTTTCTATTGTGGTACACAAACGTGGAAAGAAATCCCATTACATATAAGAATGGGTTCCACGATTACCTTGTTAAAAAAGAAATTAAAGGAACTCCTGCACAATTAGCAACTTTTCCCAAAGCACAATCCCTAGGAAGACCAGCAATACTTACCATATCGATTCTAGTTTAGTTAAAAATTTTCGTTTACTTTCTTCGTATTCATAATTAATAGCTGAAATAGATTTTGCGCTCAAATAAGAAATGAAGTAAAATTTTTAAAAAATGATAGTAGCAAGGAATTCCTGTATGAAAACAAGATAAATAACTAACCTTTCCTTCAAATCCAATTCTGTAGATGTTACCCCGGCCAATATCCCAAGCAACGCGTGCAGCACTTCTTGGTATTGAATTTTGCCACTCTTTAATTTCTGTGATTTCCCCACCTCTAATAAAAAGAATTCCTGGAAAAAAGCAATATTCTGACGTCAGCTCCTCTCAAGTATATAAAAGATAGATATTGTGAAGCTGACTTGTGACTATAAAAGCAAGCACATTTGCTGAAATTTTCAATGGTGGAAAAATGAATATGATTGGAAACTGGAATAGCATCCGGCTTACAAAGCAGTTGGACCGGAAAAATGAAGTTTTATTGTATTTTAGTTGTATTATCAGTAGCCAGTTTACAAAATGGGTCAGTTAAAATAGCATAGACAAATAAACTATGGAAGCAAACCAGATGGCAAAAAGTCAAGGTCATGGACAGTAGTAACGGACTCCCTATGTCACTTTTAAAAACTATGTATGACTTAGTAACTTGTATAATTTTTGGATAATCAACCGTACAGTCACAAATAACTTTCTTTCTTTCAGTCTTTTCTGAAGTACTTATGTGAATAAAAACAAATCATTACCTGTTCCCTCAACAGACAGTGATCTACAAAACACAGTGTGTGTGCGTGCAAAGATGTAGAAATTTGGGATTCCTGCTGCTGGAAAAGGATTTGGTGTGATTCATAGGGAAGATAGTTTATTTAGTGCAAGGTCTGTGGGCAGTTTTTACTAGTAAATTTTTGTATAGTTTTCTTGACCTGAAATATGAAAATGATCATGGTAACGGACTCACAATTCAAAATCAGTAACGCACTCACAATGCTTTTGTGCAATGTAAAGTTACAAGCAGTCTTCAAATTCATATTTCTTATAACCAGATCACCCAGACTATCTTTAAATGAAAGATACTTGCAGGAATTGCCTGTTAGCATGAGATTTAAAATATGAATGTAGGATTTTACTCTATTTCAGTTGACTTGTACTAAAAAGCTGTCTTCAAGAGCGAAACACCGGTAATTAAATATAAGACTTCAGAATAGAATTCAGAAGATTTCTATCAAAAAATGCCTTTTATTTCAGCTAAAAGCAATTTTTCAGCAAGATTTACCCACAAGTAAGCAAACATTGGATTGTGGAACAACGAGCCCAGAAAAGAACAAGAATAAAACAGAATTGTAGTGAATATAACCGAAAAATAGTTTCAAAAAGAGTGTAATTTGGCATCTAGTCCAGTAGTGTCATTAAACACCATCAGAACTTGATGAAAGTCATCCTTCAGCTATTGTAAGTGGCATAGTCAGTAAAAGAAAATGCGTAGACGAAACTCTAGCCCACCGATCAATGAATGAAATCAAGTAAAGTAGCTTTTAGTGATTTTGTGTAAAACTCTGACATAAATTAAAGTTTCGCAGATAGATGATTAACAGCTTGCTGAAGTAAGTGAAAGTTTTAAACACAAAAGGTGAAAAGACAACAAATAGTAGATATTGAAAAGGAACAAATTGTGCGTGTGAGTCCGTTACTGGTAACGGACTCGCTATTCCTTGCAGTTGTTTTTGAATAACATAACAGTCTAAACTGGTGATCTTTTAATACCACTAGCAGACCCCTTCCTAAGGGTTTTCTTTTAACCGTAAGATAAAGCCAGGACAATTGATCAAATATTTTTGCATTACATTCTTCAACTTTATGGTAACGGACTCACAAACTAGTTTTCATTGTGACCTTCAACTTTGCAAATAAAATGTCGCTGCAAAGAAAACATGTCGAACTTGATACTATGCTTCAATGAATGAACCATTCCTTAAAGATTTTTTTAGAATCAATCCAATTCAAGTATGGTTTCTCTCTGTGGAATTTTATAAAGTGTCTAAAGAAAGCATAGTTTTTGAATTTTCAAAACTTTTATTTAGGTTTAGGATGGATAGTTAAAATTTGGCTGAAAATGGTAAAAAGCGCAAATTTTGTATTATCCCTTGCTGCTTTCACAAATATAGACGCATCTTTCTTTCAGAGAAAATAAAAAAACAACTTTTCGAGCAAGTTTAAAATTTGGTGAAAAATGCTCGGTTGAAAGAAACTTTATTTCTGGGATGGTGACAATTAAAGACATTGGATATTGCCTTTACCTGCCATTTTCCCAGCATTAAAGTTTCTTATAATCATGTTTTTTCTTTGAGAAGAGAAGTGAATATGATCTGTACTTCATGAATATTACAAATATATGAAAAGGGCAAAATAGTGCAAATTGGTATTAACTAAAATTCTAAGACGCAACATTTGACAAACTAGTACTGGAACAAGAGCCTATGAAGAGTTCTGGAAAATGTAGTGGATTCCACAAAAGAGTCCAATAGGCTGATGTGATTGATAGATACTTTCAGTTGCTACATAATGTGGACGACTTACAATGACATATATCTTAAACATGCCATAATGCGGTAAAGTTGCTACACATTCCTTTAATAATACACCAGTTTATGGGAAACCCAGTGCTAGACACCTAAAAATTAAGAAATTTTTAGAACTAGAGGGAATAACCTAAAAAACTTAAGGCAAAGAAAGTAAAAATGTTATCCGGTTCAACGTACAACTGAACCAAACCAAATGTGAATATGACATGACTTTAGAATTTAACTCGCACTGACGTATTCTGCTTTTATAGTAGTAAGAGTTTGCTACATTCATTTAGGTTTTCAATAAAATTCAGTTTGTTAAATTACGAAATTGTCAAGCTTGCTTTAGAACTAAAATGTGGTCAAAAATAAAGAACTTTTCCTAATGGTCCTTGAGCCAGGCTCCTTATAAAAAATCCAGTGTAAGCAAACGGTGGATATTCCACAGCTGCAACATTTTTTGCCTCACGTTTTGTAATCTCAAAACCTCTAGAGGGTTGAGGATGGGTCTTTATATCACAGATGTATAATTTATGGGAGTGACGCAATTAGAGATGAGTCTGGATGCAAAAATGAAGTGAGTGATTCTGAGTAGTTCTTTTGTTTGTCCGGAGTAAACTTTAACTAATTTATATGCAGGCTGTTGTGAATGCAATGAGGAAGCAAAGAGCTACTATTGAGTCAATATACATGACATACTACATCTTGGAGATAAGCAAATACAGGTGGCAAGAGCTCTAAATAGAGAAAATAGTTCGGGCTAACAAAATACTGCTTAGAAGATATGACATATGAATAAAAATTGGTGAAGTGAAAAAAGATAAAAGTCCTACAAATTTGACCGCGTGGAAGCTGCAGATACACTCTGCAACCTAAATACAGTAAAAACCCGCACATATGAACCTTCAGAAAATAAGGACCTACAGTCTGAAGTCGTATATTTGATTTCAAATAATTAAAACCTTTTCAGTATGATATTTTAGCTAGGTATTTATTACCGGTCCAGTTTTTCTACTGTGATAGACAGTAGAGTAGAACCATAGAAATGCTAGGAATAGAATGCGCGCTCTATTGTTCTCAGTACTTTGGATTGACACGTCCATGCGGAAGCAATATGGCTGCCAACGACTGACAAAAAGGCTGTTGCTGCGGCGGATGACCGACTTTGTAAAGGAAATTTTCTCCAAACTATTTAGCAGATATTGATTTTTATACCAACTGTAGCCAATTCCCAGCAACAAGGAATTAGGGGATTAACAACTAATCGGTGAAGCGAACGCCATTTAAATTGGTAAGCGGCTGTAGGATGTGTTGTTCTACTACTTTTCTAGCTTGATGGTACAATATGATAGTAAACAAGGTGAATAGTTGTTCTAAAAACAGTGAATATTCAAGAAGATTGCTTTTTGAAGACTAAGTATGGCCTCATTCACCATTAGAGTTTTAAGGTTTACTTCCCGCGTTGTACTTCCCTCGGTGTTTTTGCCAGCCATTATCAGCCATTATGAGTCCACATTGATGTGTCAAGTCACGTGACGGAGTCCGCATTCTAGTCCTACTATTTCTATGGCCAGTAGAGGACATTAGCTGGCGCAAAAGACCCCCACCGGTGCCATCGAGGCGGCAAATTTCAGGGCAATTCTCGTGAAACCAATGGCCAACTACACAACATTTTGATAAGAAAATCAATATTTTGCTTGGAGCCTCAATTTTATTGTACATCTTGTCTCATGAAAAACACGTGTAATCGACAAATACTTCCAAGTACTATTTGAGTACACGTGCTCATTCCAAAATAGTCAGCAAAATTTCATGGATGCTTCAAAAATAATATATGTACTTTTTGATGAGCAGGTTCCCACAATTGTTTTTATCCACAAAGCATTGGGTTGCTATGTTATCATAGACTATCAATGCTAAATTGGCAAATATCATTTTTTCCTTGTCTTTTGGACCCTGTACTAAGAACCAGCACCATGATAACTGGAATCACCTCACTGCATAAGAACTCGAACATGCTCAATTCAAAATTGCAGATTCTTAAATGAGGGTTTTTACTATACTGTTTATATTCCTTTTAGAAAAGCGTTGCCATACTACAATGCTACTTGAAGAGAAAGTGTAGCTTCCATGGAAGACCGTGACCGAAATACGTAGAAAGCAAGTTACGTATGGATACGTAAGTGAATGATGTTATGAGGAGGTATTAAGACTATGGAAACACGTGCGACAAAGTCATTTTGACAAGTAGACTGGCCAGTGAGAAGATAATAACAATGAGCATGTGCACCAGTAAGTGAGGGCTACTGTAAGGAGCTACGTGGAAGGACGTCAGAAAAGAGGCAGGAAGAAGAGGAGACTATGCGATGTGATCAAGAGACCAACGTAGATGTCAATGTCAAGAAAAATTAAGAAAGAAATCTTGTGGAAAGGAATCTGCAATCAAGACGACAATAACAAACAGAAAGTGTGCACTATGCAACAACAAACTATGCATTAGAATTAAAAAGGGAGACTGAGAGACAGGTCTCATAACATTTATTAGCGCATTTTCAAAAAGATGTAAACAATCCAAATGCCCTAAACATTGAAAAATAACGTGCTTTAATGAAAGCAGAATTTGTAGTAACAGTGAAGTGAACTGATATGCCTAGAAGGACACATTTAGCTTATATTCTGTATAGCAGCGTTGTAGGAGCCTAGACAAGCTGGTGTAGAGCTTCTAGATAGCATAAACAAATGTAGCAGAGCAAATTGCAAGAGGAGAGGATTAATAGATGTTGGGAACCAATCTATGAAAACATCTGATTACCATCTTGAGATCCGTATTCCCAATCAGCACCTCTTGTGACACGAGCACCTTTAAACAAACCAAAGGCTGCTATTTTGCGGCAATTGCGTCTAGGTCCAACCAAGGTTCTAAAATATCAGCGATAGATGAACATGAAGATGCTAAAAGTCAGTTGAATATGGGTAAATTAAAGAATAATAAAAAGTTTTCTAAGAAAATTGACTGAAGATACATTCAAAAAGAAACTGAAGGGATTCCTACAAAATCCCTTGTTGGGGGGCATTGTGCTTTATTTCGGTAATTGCATGGCATTCTGGATTGTGTGCCTTCTGATTGTTTCACGATGCGTCTGTTGTGTTTGTTTTTATTATGTGGTGTATGTTTTATGTGCAACTGTAGCATAGTTTGATTGTGTTCTTTTTGACTATCTAGTAGAACTTATTGGATTTGGTTAGGTGTTTCTCTATGAGATGTTTCTCTATTTGTTTGTATGCCTTTATTTAATAGGGGGTTGAGCGAAATAATATGACGTAATATACAAAGCTACCGTAAGTTTCAAAACGAAACTGAAGGGATTCCTACAAAATTAGTATATATATATATATATATATATATATATATATATATATATATATATATATATATATATATATATATATATATATATATAGGTATACATATATAACTATATATCCGAGATTGCTCTATACATTTCGTAGAGCGGAATTTGTGTAGATTTACTCAGAAATAAAACTGCGGAATCGCAACTGTTAGTTTTACGATTTCTCGATCATCAGGCAATTATGCTACACATGGTTACAAGCGTTCAGATATATAATAGATAGATTGTAGGGGGTTGTAAGCGTATAGTTATATGTTCTGCAGTCTTTCTTTCTAAAGTTGCGAAGCAGAACTTTGTTCTCATGTTCTGATCATTTTTGCAGGAGTTTGGCTGAGTATTTGAATGTGACAATGCAAAGTTTTTCTGAGAGACAAAGTAAACAACGTTTGTTGGTGTTGTTATAGTCTGGGAAAGGCGTTGAGATACACCAAGAATATCGTTATTTCCATGGTCCTTCTGTCAGTCCAATGTATGTTTTTGTTTCAAGTGTTGGGGTTGAAACGGTAGCTTTTTATATTAAGCTCTGTGTGTTGCAACTTCCTTGTAGGGGGCATATATATAAGTATATATATAGGTATATATATTTATATATTTTTTAACTACAACTGGAGTAGCACACATATTGTATAAAATTAATACCTCAGCGAAAGATCTAAAATGTGCAATAGAATACATCTACTTACATTAGCAAGCATTTTGAATGTCTCTATCAAATTGGAGATCGGATTGAACTGTCTGCTTTCGGTGTATATAAAAGTATGGGCAAATAAATGCTACTATCACTTGCAATTACGTTTTTAGTTGTGTTGGACATATTACTTCATACCCGACTCTACCATTGTTGCTATTACTTAATCTTTTGCATCCTCGGGCAGTTGTACAAAATTTTAAAAGCATAGCTTTTCATTTGAAACAGCAAATATTTTTTCAGAAGAACAATTTTTGCGTAGAACTGCATTTTAGAAAAAGCTTATATACCTGCCTATTTAAGGCATTCAAATTGAAAATCACTAGAGGATAGTCATTCTCAAAATTAAAATCGAAACATTGATGAACGAGGTAATTAAATGCTAAGTGATCTAAACCATTCATTTCCTTTGCCAAGCGCTAAATGAACTGCATGGTTTAGATCGCTTAGCATTTAATTACTTCCTTGTCCTTAGCATTCATATATCTTCTATTCTTAATACGTGAAACTTGTCAGAAAAATACTGATGTATGCTGCATCATTAACCAGTAGCCTGATACATGCAAATCTAAAACGGAATAATGCTACATGTTAGTCTTAAGAAGCTTAGAATAGGGGAATTCGTGAATCGCACTTAGCATTAATGTTCAATTCACATATCTCCAGACTGATCTAAAAGGAAACGCAAGTGAAAATCATATGGCGAGGTTTGTGAGAATTCTGCATTTTGCATTTTTTGTTGAAAGGTAGACCATCAAATCGATAGTATATTTTCTTATGCCCTGACTATGTGGAAGATTAGAGTGGCAGAGTTCTCTTAATATCAATTTTGTCTTCTTAGTGTTGCCAACAAAACTTAAATTACTGCTGGTAAGATACTTGGTGAAGCTAAGGGCCTAATCACATAAGCTCAGTTAACTAGGCCAGCCCACTTTACCCGGCTAGAATCAACTCACTGCTTAAATATTTTAGCTAGCATCGCCTCAGGGTATTTTTCACTTGATGTCTCAAGAATTCCCAAATTTTTGGACAATGAATGAAAAAGTATGATAATGATATGTACCCCAGCAAACCAGGCTGGGGCTATCATATGAGAAAACTGAAGCCCTCTTTGCGTTAATCTCAGCTGAAGAGAGCAAGATCCCACTTTGCCGGGCTAGTCCACTTGTCATATCATAGCAAGTTGCGTTTTAACAACATTTGATAGTAAAGCCTAGATCTCGGTAAAGCGGGCTAGTGCGGTTAACCGAGTCCATATGACTAGGCCCTCAGTCACCTCTAGAGGTGTGTCTTGAACCATTATTCATACACACCGTAGGCAAGCTCTTTAGCACCTTTATATATGGTATACTAGTCATTAGTATACTTCTTCTAATTTATTTCACTTCATTTTTTTCTATTTAAATTAAGTCATTGATTTGTTTTAGGATTCTCTTAAGTTGGTTTTAATTAGTTTACAAAGCTATTTTTAGTCTACCAACAGTAAATAAATTTGTGAAATGAAATGAAATTCAAATATGTAGAGAACCCTCTTATGTTCATCCGGCCCAATGCCTTTCCTAAAGAAGTGGTTACCAACGATAAACAAGACAGCAAATAATTTACTGTCTATAATACAAAGTCATCTGAGTCGCACTACAATTTCTCCAGTCAGTAATTCTTTCACTGAGCTCCCATATTCCTAAAGAAAATTGTTCACTATGGCAAAAAACAACAGCACAACAGCATTTCAATATGGATCATGACGCCATGTCTTCTACTCTTTCAAATATTAGGATTATTTAGATAAAATTTATTTAGCTAAGAAATTTCAATAGAAGTTCCTTCGTACACTAACTACAGATGCAAAAGACAATTTTCATGCTTAGAATGGACCTTGAGATCAATCAAGAAGCAAGAATTACCTTGTCTCCCTGTTTAGTTCCATCCTAAGAAACTTATGTTGTAAATTGTGTTTGTCCCCGTGATAACACATTGAACAAAGGTCATAATCGTCGCATTCTGCGCATTTCCATCTTATTCCATGAAGTGGTGTCTCGTTGCATCCGTCACACGTAACGCCTGCATGCTTGATGCCTAACGTAAGATAAGAGAGATCATACTCAGATATTAGTAACAGCAGGACAGCAAATATGAATTTTTAGGGCAGAGGCTCAATCCACAAGAAAAGGGCACTCTAAAACTTGTAAAAGAAGATAGCTACTGTAAATACGGTTGTGTAGATTCATAAACGGAGGAAATAGTGTGGGAAGTTTACTGGTATGGTTACTCTGAAGCTCAATGATCCTCATTGCAAAAGAAGGAAATCTGGGGGCACGTGCGATGCTCCCAGAAAGTTTCTGGAACCACGTCTTTTCAATCTAAAGAAAACACCCTTTTTGATATAAATAGGGCACTTCAAAAAGGGCAATCTCGTTCTTTTGCAGAAAAAGGCAGGGGTCCGGACCCCCAGGACCCCCAGGACCCCCTAGTTGCACGTGTGGTAACAGTTACCATTCTACCCTAGTAGGATATGTTTCCTTATACACCACATAGCATTGCAAAAAAGGAACTGGGAAAGGGGGAAAGACAGGACCGTAAAAAGGGACGCTGGAGCCACATTAGAACAAAGGCAGGTAGGTGTTCGGCAAAGGGCACTGATTATGGCATCATAATTATGTCAGAATTGCACCTTATGTGATACTTTTCAGAAACAATTACTTCCAACCATTAGTTTTCTATATGCGTCATTACTCATGCAAAGACTTTCTGATTTCTACTTTTTTGTGTGCACTTAAATGTACTTTACTAATGTTTCCTAACGTCTTTCCATTGTTCGTTTCCTTGGAAAGTGAAGGTGAGTGGGGGAAACTGCTTGATAAGTTGCAAACATAACTTCTAAAGAGGCTTCTTCCAAGTTTACAAAATTTACTGCACTATTCACACTTCCGAGGAAGCTTTTCAGCATGGTATGGTTTTCTGTAAGCCACGTCTGTGATTTCACTTGCCAGGAATGGTCTGTAAGCCATAGCTATTCAATTAGATTTCCAATAACCGTGCCTGTGGGCTTGCGGATGAGACCTTGGTCAAGACATCAATCGCTTTACTCGGAAATTCATTGCTCTGTCCACAATGTCAGCCATAATAAGCTTTCTGCGGAGCCCATCACGCTTTATTTGAGGGCTTCCTTGGTAGGAAAATATTTGACAAAGATCTCTGTTTACAGTACTATAACACGCTTCTACAAAAGTTTCAATACTTTTTAAAATTTGGAAAATCCTTGCACCAGTCATGACCCTGGCCAAAGCTATCAATTAAAACACATTCTTTCTTAAATAAAGGTTGAAAGATTTCATTAGTTCTGTTTTGAGATATCCAGGGCAATTGCTTCCAAACTTTTCAACTTTTTGTAAATGTTTATCTCCTATAGTTCTGCTTCTCAACCTTTTTCTTGCTTTCCTCACTTAGCTACAATTCAATGAAAGAGCTTCTCCCTTAGCCAAATTAGATTGACACTATGCATTTATGGATCAATATTAGCTGGTATCATTAGACGTCAATTTACTACCCAATCAAATAGCACTGTTTTCATTAATTTTTTATGATGGATGACGGTGGCTTCCAATTCCAGCCTTAAATAAGCTAAATTTAATCCCAGGTTGGAAAAAACTGTCCTAGAGAAAAAAGACTATGTTGTGATGAAAAGATTTTCACAAAAACCTCATACCAACGGTGGTGTCAAGCTAATAAAACAATAAGTTAAACAATATTCCATCAATACGAATTAAAGCTCTGGGTCTTCCTAATATCATGGACTAGTAGCTGATATTAGGGGGGAAATGGGAGCAAAGAGCCCCACATAGGTGTGATCAAGTCGGCACACTCTCGGCAAAAGTAGTGAAGCCAAAAGCCAAAAACACGATGTTTTAATAAGAAAATCACTTTTCTGCTTGAGCCTCAATTGTCTTGTACATCTTTTCCCATAAAAAACATGTGTAATCGACAAATATTCCCAGGCATTTGTTCGGCACACGGTTTTCCTCGGCAAATACTCGCAAATACTCGGCAAATACTCGGCAAATTTGGCCCCCTTGCCTCTCTCCCTGCTTTTCTTGAAAAACCGCCACTGCCAAGGACCAATGGCTCTCAATTTAGAGGACCAACTGGCATAGTGGAGAAAAAAGGAATAGCCTCCTAATGATTTCAAACCTTATGCAAGCAAGTTGAAGCTCTCATTTTCTCTCGTGTAGCAAGTAAGATGTTGCACCTATTGATTGGGAGCAAGCTTTAGGGTTCTCTGCCGATGCAAATGTACTTATTCAACAATTTTCAAATGCATTTTCCCAGGTGATCAAAAAATACTCCACACTTCGCCAAATTCGTGTATCAGAAAGATACTGTCCTTGGATAAACGCTGATCTGAAGAATCTCATTAGGACTATGGATCGACCCAAAAGGTCTGCTGTGAAACATAAATCACAACTCTTGATGAGTTTCTGTAAGTAACATAGAAATCGAACAAACGCCATGAATAAAGCGTTAATAAAGCAATATTCCTCGTATAAAATCATTAACAATAAAGGAAATATGAGAAACTCTTGGCAGCCAATTAACCAGTTACTGAACAAGCGATCGTAATGTACGAATATTGTCAGCTTGCAAGACTCTGATTAAGTATTTTGACTACTAAAGTATTTTGACAACCAAACTATTTCAAAAAAATTCCACTGGAGAAATGTTAGCTGCATATATTGCTCCTATCTCAAACCCCTTTCTATCTAAAAAATTTAGCATCAATGGTCGCGGAAGGACCTTTGATTTCAAGGGAAATCATGAAACAGATACACATGTAGCGATGTCTAGGGTTAAAGTAAAGAAAACAATTGGCAATGATAACATCTCTGGCTATTTTCTGAAGATCGCTTTACCATATAGTTCTAGAATACTAATGCTAATATTCAATACTTCTATTGAAACCAGTACTATTCCTGTCACCTGGAAGATTGCTAGAGTTACCCCAATTTACAAAGAAGGTGAGAAGTCAGAAAAGTCAAATTATGGAATAATATCGGTGCTCCCTGTTCTATCTTATATTTTCGAGAAACTTAACAATGACCAGTTATAACAAATACCTAAAACGGGGTGGGCTCCTAGCAACAGATAAATATGGACTCAGAATCCTATATTCATCATCCACTTGGCTAGGAGTCATTCATCTATTGCATAGCGCCAAATTTACCGTTTCTGAGACACCTTCCCCCTCTCTTAGTGTAGCCCTCTGTATAAGTCAAACAATAGCGTAAAAATTCATGGTACCCTCCCTCCCCCTAGAGGTGATATGTAATGGGGGAATGGCTTCTTACTGAAATGTGCTGATGACTGGTACAGAGGCACGGATGAAAGACTTTTAACTGGCTTAATTTCTATAGGTCTCAAAAAAGCTTTTGATACAGTTGATCACAAATTCTGCAAAACTCGAACATTATAACAATGTCGGTAAAGATCTATCGTAGTTTATAACATACTTTAGTAATAGGAAAAATATTGTCGAATTAAAAAGGTGGATTGAATTCAAATATAATTAACACTAACATAAGTGTTCCAAAAAGCTCTTGCCTAGACCCACTCAAATTTCTTGTTTACATAAATAACATTCCTTGCATTGTAACGAATTACACAGTTTCCATGTATGCTGATAATATAATTATTACCATTCTTCTGTGGACTTTGGGCAGTTAAATGCGGCTCTAAATAGAGAGCTTTGGAGGTTCTATAGGTGGTTGAAGAGGAATAAGTTATCTCTTAGTGTAGTAACATCTCATTCCATGTTATTTGCAACGAAACAAAAGAAGAGTTATCTCAGGGCATATATTGTATGCATTACTAGTATCCATTTGATCAAATAGACGAAAATCTCACATGAAGGAATCAGATAGAATCCGTCACTGATAAAGCTTCTAGTGTAATTGCCTTTCTAAAGTGTTCCAACCATGTTCTCCCTGATACAGTTGTAAAATTTCTCTACACTAGCATCTTTGAGCCTCAAATTCAATACTGCTGCTCTGTTTGGGGCTGTTGCAATTCCACTGTCATCTTACAATTGCAGAGGCTCCAAAACAGAGCAGCACGCATCGTGAACAACAGTCACTTTGATGCTCTAAGCAAGCCTCTGCATTAAGGCTTGGGATGGAAAACAATTGAGGAGCTGAGTAATAGACCATCAAATCTAACAGTCTTTAAATGCTTAAATAGAATTCTTCCCAAATGCCTTTGCGATATTTTTGATAAAAAACACCCTTTGGTGATTTTATTCAGAGGTGATAAATGTTGGAATGGCCTTTCAACTGAGGCCAAACAAACTGCTTTAATTAATGCCTTTAAGTGCCTAATCTAGCTTGGGTCAAGAATTTCATCTACCCTCTCCCTTTACCAGGGGTGATGCTAGAAAAAATTCTTGGGGGTTTGTCATGTCTCCAGCTGCTGAGTAAGGAATGTCAACTCAAATTTTGTAAAACAAAGCTGTTTTAACCATTTTTCAAATTATAAAAGACGCACAGTTAGCAATTTTGGAGGGCAGGGGGTCGAATCAACGATAAGACTTGTTGAAGAAGAAATAGCTTTCGAATACTTTTTCCGATTCGTAAGTGGAGGAAATACTCTAGGTGGTTTGCTGGTGTCATTGCTTCTGAAGGGAAATGATTCTTATTGGCATTTCTTATCACTGCAGGAAAAGGAAAACGATAGAGAAACACTTTTCACGTACTAAGGTATCAACATCTTTGAAAGACACTTGGAGGTCTAGGGACTTGCCCCCAGAAAACTTTCTAGGATAACTCTCTTTAGAAAGTCAGAAAATGCCCTTCTGCGCAGTAGGAAAACATGTTTTCATCACTGATCTTCAGTTTGGGATGGAAATTATAACCCCAACCTCCAATCAGTTTTGCACGAATATGGAAGACAAAACTTTGATCTTGAACGTAGAAATCTTATTGTTAGCGAGTCTAGTCAGGCAAATGTGAAAATGATGAGAAAATCTACTGGTATCCAAATCGTCCAGAGAGACTTGGGAGCCTGGGAGCTTTTCCCCAGAAAATTTTTTAAATCACTCTTTCAGGAACGTGAGAAAATGTCTCTTTGTGTTGTAGGAAAATTAGTTTATATAATTGCTCTTCATTTTGTGATGGAAAACATCGTCCTGCCTTCCAATCTGTGTTGCACGAATTTGCAACACTCAAACGTTTGATCTTTAAAAAATAATCTTATCATGAGAGAGTCTACTCAAGCAAATGCAAAAGCGATGGACTGATTCAAATGCTGATACTCCAAGAAGGCTCTGTGCCCAGCCTCCTGGCTACTAACTTTTAGCTGCAAAATGCTATTCCGTCATCAATTTGTGAAGAAAGCTGCCAACGTGTGCCTAGGAAAAGTAGCGCACTAGAGTATTTCCTAAATGCGCCAGCACGTCCATGTACTGAGATTGATACACCTCATAAGTAACATAAAGTGACCTCTCCCTTGCAGCCTAAGCAAATTCAATGTCTTTCTCCAGCAACTGTGGCCTTAATGTTGGCCACACAAAACGCACGGCGGAAATGGCGTTTTATCTGCAGTGTAGACTGCTGAAAATCTCAAATCTGCCGAGTAAATTCATGATTTTTAGTCCGCAGGGAGGTGTCGCACCCTCCCACGCCCCCGTAGCACCGTCCCTGCCTTTTATACCTATGACCATTTCAGCCGGTACTCAATCGCTTTCAATAGCTTCCAAGCTGGTAATCAATCTCGTCTGCACATGTCTTCAATGTTTTGGCCCTTTCATTCTGCGATTAATTTACCTGAAGAGAATTTTGTCCTTCTCAGAGTGCTCATCTCGTCAGGGTCCGACGAAGCTTTCTACTGGCCGCAGGCGCAGCGTTTTCTGCCTGCACCTGTCTGCACAGATAGACTTCTTCTTTCTTAGTTATATGGAAATACATTTATATACACGTTTGTTTTTACAAGACAACCATCATTTTGCTGGAGCCTCAAATTTTATAACTTTTCCCGAAATTGAGCCTCATGTGTTTGGTGAAATTTCCATCCCCCTTTGCACTTCCCCTCTAATGCGTCAGAAAAAATTTATAATCTGTTACAAAACTTATCTTAATTTTCATTACTCTTGACCATGACTAGGAAAACTTTTTATCCCTTTCGCTGATGTCCTATATACATCCATCCTTTCACTGGAAAAATTAATGGCCGTTCCCTAAATAACATGAGAGTGGAAAGATTGAATGGGATGGTCTCATTTGCACGTATGCAAGTCACAATTAATTAGTCTCCATGTTCGGTTGAGCTTGAATACATGTCCAAGAAACAACTACACATTCTTGTCATATAAATACAGCTATACTGCGGAAATGCAGCCAAACAGTAGCCCTTCTTCTGAAAACATCAATTAAATTAAAGTGCAATCAAGTCTTTAGCTACTGAGGCTGCCATACCCTAATGATTTATTTATTTACGATGTCTTTTAAATTGGCAATAACGATGTACATAAATATATAGTTAGCAAACTGATCGACATCA
The DNA here is from genome assembly GCA_900291935.2 of Cassiopea xamachana. Classification (NCBI taxonomy): domain Eukaryota; kingdom Metazoa; phylum Cnidaria; class Scyphozoa; order Rhizostomeae; family Cassiopeidae; genus Cassiopea; species Cassiopea xamachana. The sequence continues at coordinate 8,617,987 of OLMO02000252.1, forward strand.
ACCAAACAAATTAAAATCTATTCTCGCTAGAACATAAATAAACAACGACTTTTAATATCCCTAATTATGCCCTCAGATTTGACACCCCCTAAGAACTCATGACAGTTTGCATTAACGTTGGCACTGCACTTCGGTGTTGTGTCCTTTCTAGCCCTCTCAATTGATACATAGAATTTATAGACGACGCTTCTGCAATTTGCACTGCTGCTTGTTATTAATTCCAAATTCAACCATTGGTATATGCTGTTTTTAGCTGATGGTCTGTGGATGTCAAATCCAGGGAGGCACTGTCTCCAACATTTTACATACATTAGAATATATTATCTCAAAATCTTTTATGAGACAATGTATGCTAATATATGTAAAATGTGGTCCGAAAGGACGAATTCCTGTCCTATAAAAGCTTTCAAAGGGTTAGACTGGCTTCTCTTCCTTCTCGTAGCAATTTTAATGCATGATTTGACTTGGCTTATCTCTTACACGTTGACTGAAGAATTCTAAAATTGTGTAGCGTTTTGCGGTACCTGGGTGATGGTACGCATCTGTGTCTGGAGGCTAACCTTACCCCTAGGCCTATGGCCTAGGCCTAATGTAGACTGACAATATAAACACCTCTTTGATGTTATATCTTGTAATCCAAACCGAAGAAGACTAACTCAGATCATTAAACACAGAGTACTTAATAATAATCACACAGTGCATGACATGTGACATTCATTTGACAGGTACAACACATTGCCCGGAAAGGGTGTTTATTACACACAACAGCACTCCACATGAACGCAAGATTGACACAGACAACATGACAGCTAATGGAATACGCAATTCGACACTAAATATACTAGATAATATACGAACACTTCGTTATAAATGCAAAGCACTAGTTTGTGTACCAAAAACTCAATGTTCAGTGACATTTGTGATAAACATTATCTTATGTAAAAATTTATCTACCCAAAGAAATCATTTTTGACCCATAAGTTCAGCTTCATTTTGCTAGAAATGGTTTGACAGTACAAAAAGCGTTGAAATCATACAGAAAATTGCAAGTTTGGGCAACTTTTGGCCATTTTTCGTACTCTTCCCATGATTAACACTTACAGATTCCTTATTGAACCAAAAGATATCAACTAAACAGTTCCAATAACCAGGTTTATAATAAAATAGCATGATTTTCAACCTCTAAAAGATTTCTGTGCAGAAGATGGTCTTTCACTGTTACTTTTTGCATAAATTAGCATATATTATCACATAAAGATTGCTTTTCGACCTAAATTCAAGCTTAGCATAACTAGAAACAGTTTCTTTTGCCAAGTGAAATTGGAGATCCAATGTATTTCAACATTTTGTGAGTCTTTTTGAATAAAATTATGTAATGATTGGCTACTTCTTGAGAAATTTGGCATAAATGTCCATAACTTATTTAAAAAATTTTAACCAAAATGGTGTTTAAGACGAGGAAAATGAGGAAATTCAATAGATGGTTCTATGTAAACGTCATATTGCAGCTAAAACCGGCTATTCCAGAGTAAAAAGTGGCAATCTTGGACAATTTCTTGTAATTTCTTGCATAAATTAGCAGATATTATCCCAAAACAATAATGTGTCACCAAAAATATAACATGAATATGGCTAACACAGTTTTTTCATCTACAAATTTTGTGAGACCAGTTGTGTTTGACACTTTACACCCCAGTTTGGGAGGAAAAATCGCCATTTTTCCCGTTTTGTGGCTATTTTTAGCCTTTTTCTCTGGGAGGGGATTGACAAAATCTTTTTCTGGGTCAATTTTTATTTTTACCTTTAGCTTAATCAAATTTTTTGATTTGAGGCCCATTCTTGCATAAAATGAAAAATATTTTCCATATACTGTTTTTCCTAATGCTTATCAAAATCCTAAAAAAGTGCCCCACTTTGATTCAGCTTTTCTCACAACTGTACAAGCTAATGATTTTAAATTTTCATTTCCAGAGAATATACATATTCCGGCAGCACAAAATTTGCAAATCAGTCATGATATATAATTAGTAATGATATATAATGATACATTTTTTGGATTTTCCCACCTCTTTCCGACGCAGTGTGGCTTATTTTCGTTAGAAGTAAGCTCTCCAAATACAATCACGAGAGCTCTTATGCAAACACATGCATGTTTCTTTCAACAAAATGCCTTATCTGTCATTAAATATTCGTATATTTGAGGGAGCTTGGTGAGAACTGGTTGATCAGGCAGGGGTGAGACACCATAAGTAGAGGGGACGCGATTTTGCTATGTAGCAGCAGGAGGGTGTCAAGTCTTGTGTTACGGCCTGGAAAACAGCAAAGTTGGTGTTACGTAACCGGTGAGTGAATTACGCTAAATTTATAATGAGGAAAGTCAAGGAAGAGGGAATCAGGGTTAGGGGTAAGAACATAAACAGCATCAGATACGCAGATGATGCAGTTCTAATAGTGGATTCAGAGGAAAAATTAAGAACTTTGGGGCAGAAAGTTAGTGAACATAGGGAAGCCAAGGGAATAAAGATAAGCAGAAAGAAAACAAAAAAATTGTGATTACCAAAAAGGTAGAAGCCCCATAATCCATTTGAGAATTGACAACGATGAAATTGAGCAAGTACATGACTTTGTCTATTTGGGTAGTGTTATTAACAGGGATGGTAGACAGGAAAAGGAAATAAAGAGAAGAATGACTATAGCATATAACCACACGAGAAAACTTAAGAAAGTAATTACAAACAGAAAAATATCTAACTTTAAGAAAAATGTTCTTAAAATGCTATATATGGTCCACTTTGCTATATGGATGTGAAACATGGAGCATCAACAATACCTTGGCGGTCCACCACTGCTTACATATTGGCTATAATGCTACCAATGTCTTTTATAGTGCCATAAAGGCAGGAAAGGAGGTCTGCTGAGGGCTAGCCTCAGAAAAATTTTCACAAGTATATTCCCTACAATACCGGAGAACACCCCTTATAAACATTATTAGAAAGCTTCAATCTATAATCTTTAACAGAGAAAAGAAAATAAGAAGATACCAACTGATCACGATTTACAGTTATGAGCGGGTAAGTGCGGGCAAGGTTGTTGAATTGGGGGTACTGCCCCCCATGCCACCCCCTGGCTTTGTGGCTGCATCAATTGCAGAAGAATGACTGTATTCCAAGGTAGCACTTGAAGAGAACACAGCACCGAAATCATCTCAACATACATACCTGCAGGAGCACTATCCAGTATCCTCAAATCGTGGGCACTACCAAATCGGTAGTTTGCATTTGTTCCATGATCCCATAGGACAAATACCGTTTCGGAACTTTCATACTTGTGCAGAGTTCCGACATGTCCTTCTCCGCCATCTTGACTGTCCCACTTCCAATCTGGTCCGCGTATGACGCGAGCACCTAAGTAAGGCTGAAAGGACTGGTTAGCAGCACTCATACCAATCTCTTCAGCATTTAGCTTTGCTTTTTATGCGTCAACTTTCAAATTTTTCCAAATTCTGTACCTTTAGGCCAGACGTCGTTTTGACCTGGTAAAAACGAAAGTCATATCAAAACAATGAAGCAGGAACTTAATAGGACAAAAGATGCCAAGATATTGTTCAAGAGATCAAATCAAAAAGGCCTGCTGTGGCTTTGAAATGGAGTGTCCACATACAATGCCATCAGCAGTCAGCGGCATAAAAAATAACAACAAAGAAACACAGCAGCCTTTTTAGGGTAATGCGTTGTCCCTAAAACAGAGGAGAACACTTTTGTAGCTTGCAGAATAGGCATTTGGGCATCAATGGTCTCGCCAGAGTCACATCTTTGGGGAGGGGATAGCAAAACAGGGTGGAGCTAGGAAATAGAAGTGCAAAACAAGGGCGGATCTAGGGTGAGTTCCAAGAGTTCTAGAACTCAATCAGAAGTTATGAGTCATAAGAAAAAATCAATAAAGAATTCTTTTTTGTTTCAAGGAAAATATAATGAGCTGCACATTTTTATTGTGTGTCTGTTCTTTCTAAAATATGCAAATAGAAAGTCATATACCTCTCGCTTCAGCGACCAGGCTAAATGCCCTCGGAAAAAATATTGCAAACTCTACCCACTGTGTTGTTTTCTCTTTCTCGAATCCTGTCGGTTTAGAATTCTTCGAAACTGTGTTCGGAACTGAAACATATGTGTTCTCGATTGTGTTTGGAACTGAGGCATCTCTATTGTAATCATGTTTAGAACTTACACTTATGGGTCACAAGTGACTGATATCTTTTGTTCTCAGCGTTTAGAACTGCGACATACGGGATTCAAATTGTGTTTAGAACTGAGACATATGTGCTCGCTTGAAAACGAGGGCGAAAGGTGCCAAGTAATAATTTCGCTGACTTTTACGACATGGACGAAACGGATGCGAGAGCTACAATCCTTGACCTCTCAGAGTTTTCAGAAGCATCGCATAGGTTTTTTGACATAAAGCATTCCTTGAAAGTCAAGTATTCGACAGTAAGTGAATCGTTTATTCCGTGTAGGCCTAATCTCCGCCAGGATGAAGTAGGCTCGTTACTTCTCACAAAAAGTTTTGCTGACGAAGGTTTTGAAGCATACTGGTAAGATTCAGTGCAATCTAGAATTTGGTTGTTAGCATATTTTATGGGTTGACTTTCTTCAAATAAAGTGGTCGAGAAAATACTTTTAGATGCTCTGAGTGGTCAAGGAACAAAGCATCCTTGCCCAGAGGAGTTTCCAATACAACTTGCAATTGCCTCATAGTGCAGTTAAATTAAGTTTCAGTTCTGGTGCTTAGTTACAGGCTATCAGCCATAAAGTTTTTTTGTGCCAGTAATGATAGTAAGAATACTGAATATTATTGCCCTTTAATAGCTGAAAAGCATCATGGCACTATTGAAATTATTAGGAACAGAAGTGTTTGTGGATTCCTTTTGCTCCATTTGGGAAAATTTATATAATTATTGTTTTGAAGTTTATTGGGGTCCAGGACCCCTCTATTGAGCATTGGGTGCTACAGCCCTTTTGAGTGAGTGAAAAAACGCTCAGAACAGTACTTTTTCTTGTCATATTAATTCAAAACAAAATTGTCTTCAATGAATAGGTGCTCACCAAATGGAAACTGTCTCTATAATGCAGTATCCATACTGCTCAAAGGAATTGAGCCACTGGCAACATCACTACGACTTCTCACTAGTGTTGAGCTCTTTGAGAATTCTGAATATTATGCCATACCCCCAAGAATGGAAGAGGTTTTATCAAGTAATGGAGAACAGTTTCAGAATCAAAACAATGCATTTAGTGCAGTGTTTTCAGATAAAAGCTCCAAATGCTTCAAAGGTGAAAGAGTTGAATGCATTGATAAAGAAGCAGCCTTGAACTTGAGAGAAAGAAATTGGTCATCTATGGTATGCATGATGGCATTGTCATCTGTTATCAAAAGAGATGTAATCTCAATATACCCAAAGTGTTCAGAAGCAAAAATAAGAGCACTTCTAGATTGCACAATAAGACCTAGGGTAGAAGTGAATGTTATTGACCCTATAAGAATTCTCTTGTTTAGAGCTGGAGGATTGGATGCAAGACCAAATTCCAGGTTTGCCCCAATCATTTTGTGCCTGTTATTAGATGTAATGAAGATTTGAAAAGGTGTTTTAGAAAAGGATGCTACATTACAGCAGCTGAATCAAAATGATGATGTAAGATTTGTAGATGGAAGGAGGAAGAGGGACTTAAAGCAAACTAAACTTTGTTTTTTGAGTCACAAAAAGGCCCTTTGACCAACAAGATGGAAATGTTGCACGAGTTCAGATTGACCACACTGAAATGGTAGGTACAAGCAGAGCATCATCTTTAGCTGATTCAAGTTGTAATTTAGAAGAGGAGTCACAAGAGATTCTCTTGAAGTATCAATAGAAAGGAGAAGCAGACATCATTGATAGTATTGAAATTTGCAACTATGATATTGGTTTTTATTATGAAAAGT
>OLMO02000252.1:8641488-8667886 GCA_900291935.2 Cassiopea xamachana
TATATATATATATATATATATATATATATATATATATATATATATATATATATATATGCACGACATCCTATCAGCTATTGCATATACTAGTGTAAACGAAAAAATTCGATACAATTACATTTGATGATAAAAAGTTATAAGACAGATTAAGAAGAAACTAAAATGCAAGAGATATACTGGTCGTCCTAGGTATAGTGCTTCGAGAAAGATACTAATTTTGTAGGAGCCCCTTCAGCTTCTTTTTGAATGCATCTTCAGTGAATTCTAAGAAAACTTTTTATTATTCTTTAATTTACCCATATTCAACTGAGGTTTAGCATCTTCATGTACATCTATCGCTGATATTTTAGAACCTTGGTTGGACCTAGAAGCAATTGCCGCAAAATAGCAGCCTTTGGTTTGTTTAAAGGTGCTCGTGTCACAAGAGGTGCTGATTGGGAGTATGGATCTCAAGATGGTAATCAGATGTTTTCATAGATTGGTTCCCAACATCTATTAATTCTCTCCTCTTGCAATTTGCTCTGTTACATTTGTTTATGTTGTCTAGAAGCTCTACACCAGCTTGTCTAGGCGCCTACAACGCTGCTGTACAGAGTATTAGCTATATGTATGCTTTTATGCATATCAGTTCACTTCACTCTTACTACAAATGCTGCTTTCATTAAAGCACGTTATTTTTCAATGTCTAAGGCATATTGATTATTTACATCTTTTTAAAAATGCGCTAATAAATGTTATGAGACCTGTCTCTCAGTCTCCCTTTTTAATTCTAATGCATATTTTGTTGTTGAATAGTATACACTTTCTGTTTGTTATTGTAGTCTTGATTATATTCTTTTCCACAAGATTTCTTTCTTAATTTTTCTTGACATTGACATCTACCTTGGTTTCTTGATCCCATCTCATGGTCTCCTCTTTTTCCTGCCTCTTTTCTGACGTCCTTCTACATAACTCCTTACAGTAGCCCTCAATTACTGGCGCACATGATCATCGTTATTATCTTCTCACTGGCCAGTCTTCTTTTCAAAATGACTTTGCGCACTTGCTTTCTTAGTCTTGATACCTCCTTATAACATACGTATCCATATGCAACTTGCTTTCTAAGTATTTCGATCAAGGTCTTCCATGGAAGCCACGCTTTCTCTTCAAGTAGCATTGTAGTATGACAACGCTTTTCTAAAAGGAATATAAACAGTATAGTAAAAACCCTCATTTAAGAATCTGCAATTTTGAATTGAGCATGTTCGAGTGCTTATGCAGTGAGGTGATTCCAGTTATCATGGTGCTGGTTCTTAGTAAAGGGTCCAAAAAACAAGGATAAAATGATAGTTGCCAATTTAGCATTGAAAGTCTATGATAACATAGTTAGCGACCAAATGCTTTGTGGTTAAAAACAAATGTGGGAACCTACCTATCAAAAAATGCATGTATCACTTTTGAAGCATCTATGAAACGGGTTGATTGGGAAAGAAAAGTGGCTGTTTTCAAGAAATTCTGGGGACAAAGGAGCTGCATTTGCTGACTATTTGGAAGGAGCACGTGTACCCAAAAAATACTTGAAAATGTTTGTCGATTACACGTGTTTTTCGTGAAGAAAGATGTGCAATAAAATTGACGCTCAAGCAAACAAGTGATTTTCTCATAAAAAAGTCGTGTAGTTGATCATTGGTTTCATGAGAATTGCCATGAAATTTGTCGCCTCGATGGCACCGTTGGGGGCCTTTTGCCCCAACTAATGTCCTCTACTTGCCATAGAAATAGTAGGACTAGAATGCAGACTCCTTTGCGTGACTTGACACATCAATATGGACTCATAATGACTGATAGTGACTGGCAAAAAAGCCTTGGGAAGTACAACCCGGGAAGTACATCTTGAAACTCTAATGGTGATTGAGGCCATACTTAGTCTTCAAAAAGCAATCTTCTTAAATATTCACTGTATTTAGAACAACTATTCACCTTGTTTACTATCATAGTGTACCATCAAGCTAGAAAAGTAGCAGAACAACACAGCCTAGAGCAGCTTACCAATGTAAATGGCGTTCGCTTCACCGATTTATTGTTATTCTCCCAAATCCTTGTTGCTGGGAATCGGCTACAGTTGGTATAAAAATCAATATCCGCTAAATTGTTTGGAGAAAATCTCCTTTGCAAAGTCGGTCATCAGTCACAGCAACAGTATTATTGCCAGTCGTTGGCAGCCATATTGTTTCCGCATGCACTTTTCAATCCAAAGTGCTGAGAACAATAGAGCACGCATTCTAGTCCTAGTATTTCTATGCTACTGGTAAACAAGCTTAGCCTGTTTATCACAGTAGAAAAAATGAACAGGTAATAAATACCTAGCTAAAATATCATACTGAAAAGGTTTTAATTATTCGAAATCAAATATACGATGTCAGGCTTTAAGTTCCTATTATCTGAAGGTTCATATGTGCGGGTTTTTACTGTATTTCGGTTTTGAGAGTGTATCTGCAGCTTTCCCTCAGTCAAATTTGTAGGAATGGTTCATTCATTGAAACATAGTTTCAAGTACGACATGTTTTCTTTGCAGCGACATTTTATTTGCAAAGTTGAAGGTCACAATAAAAACTGGTTTGAGAGTCCGTTACCATAAAGTTGAAGAATATAATGCAAAAATATTTGATCAATTGTCCTGGCTTTATCTTAAGTTTAAAAGAAAGCCCTTAGGAAAGGGTCTGCTAGTGGTATTAAAAGATAACCAGTTTAGAATATTTTGTTATTCAAACACAACTGCAAGGAATAGCGAGTCCGCTACCAGTAACGGACTCACACGCACAATTTGTTCCTTTTCAGTATCTACTATTTGCTGTCTTTTCACCTTTTGTGTTTAAAACTTTAACTTACTTCAGCAAGCTGTTAATCATCTATCTGCTAAACTTTAATTTATGTCAGAGTTTGACACAAAATCACTGAAAGCTACTTTACTTGATTTCATTCATTGATCGCTGGGCTAGAGTTTCGTCTACGTATTTTCTTTTGCTGACTATGCCACTTACAATAGCTGAAGGAGAGGGTTAGGGTTATAAGAAATATGCATGTGAAGACTGCTTGCAAACTTTACAGTGCACAAAAGCATTGTGAGTACGTTACTGATTTTGAATTGTGAGTCCGTTACCATGATCATTTTCATATTTCAGATCAAGAAAACTATACAAAAAATGTACTGGTAAAAACTGCCCATAGACCTTGCACTAAATAAACTATCTTCCCTATGAATCACACCAAAACCTTTTCCAGCAGCAGGAATCCCAGATTTCTACATCTTTGCACGCACACACACTAAAATATTTGCGGTACATTTGAAGTGAGTCCGTTACTACTGTGTTGTGTAGATCACTGTCTCTTGAGGGAACAGGGAATGATTTGTTTTCATTCACATAAGTACTTCAGAACAGACTCTACGTTATTTTTGACTGTAAGGTTGATTATCCAAACATTATACAAGTTACTAAGTCATAAATAGTTTTTAAAAGTGACATGGGGAGTCCGTTACTACTGTCCATGAACATGACCTTTGCCATCTGGTTTGCTTCCATAGTTTATTTGTCTATGATATTTTAACTGACCCATTTTGTAAACTGGCTGCTGATAATACATCTAAAACACAATAAAACTTCATTTTTCCGGTCAAACTGCTTTGTAAGCCGGTTGCTATTCCAGTTTCCAATCATATTCATTTTCTCCGACATTGAAAATTTCAGCAAATGTGCTTGCTTGCATAGTCACAAATTAGCTTCACAATATCTATCTTTTATATACTTGAGAGGAGCTGACGTCAGAATATTGCTTTTTTCCAGGAATTCTTTTTATTAGAGGTGGGGAAATCACAGAAATCAAAGAGTGGCAAAATTCAATACCAAGAAGTGCTGCACGCGTTGCTTGGGATATTGGCCGGGGTAACATCTACAGAATTGGATTTGAAGGAAAGGTTAGTTATTTATCTTGTTTTCATATAGGAATTCCATGCTACTATCATTTTTTTTAAAATTTTACTTCATTTTTTATTTGAGCGCAAAATCTCTTCCAGCTATTAATTATGAATACGAAGAAAAGTAAATGAAAATTTTTAACTAAACTAGAATCAATATGGTAAGTATTGCTGGTCTTCCTAGGGATTGTGCTTTGTGAAAAGCTGCTAATTGTGCAGGAGTTCCTTTAATTTCTTTTTGAGCAAGGTAATCGTGGAACCCATTCTTATATGAAATGGGATTTCTTTCCACGTTTGTGCAACACAATAGAAAAAAACATCTTTTGGAGAATTCTAGTTTTTGTCTTGGAATGTTTAGGTGCAAGCAATTTCTTGTTAAATAGTTAGTTATATGTGATCTAATAGCAAGTCTTCCTTTTAGGCTGTCGGAGCAAAGACTATTTATTATTGTGTAGATCATAACTGCCTGTAAAATTTTATCAAATTTGAGACCAAAAGCGAATTGCAACACTACCCGTCCCTTAATCTTGAGCTTATTATGAGCGTGCATACTCTGTTCTGTAAACGCTGAAGATGATCAAGCTTTGTGCTAGACAAATTGTCCCTTAGTTCATCATTCTACCTCAGATAACTTTCAAGCAGTGCCTTATACATTTAATCCAGGTTATAATAATAATAATAATAATAATACGAATATTTCAACAGGATAAAAGCTTCAACAAAAATATTGCTGGTTTCAATGCCTGTCCTGCCTAAAAGAAAAGAAATGTAAAAAGCCTAATTTACAAATTTTTTTATAACTATGAATAAATACTACGTTTAAAGTCCATGATGATTATTAAAAAGCCTAGTTGATCAAAAATTACTCCATTTTTAAAAACAAATCTAATTTTTCCTTAAAATCCTTTTTATTTTCGACAGTTCTTATGTCTATAGGCAAATTGTTGTATAACTTTGCCCCCATGTTATGAAATCCTTTTCGCGCATATTCAGTTTTGATGCGTGGCAAAGTGGCTAAGCATTTATTATTTTTAGTGGTCTTGGTGTGTTCATGTGTTGTGATGTGACTCTGCAAGGCATCACATATATCATTATTCAGGATGTTATGCACCAAGATACAAGCTCTTTTTATATTCGATCTTTCCGGTGACAGGACACTGAATTCCTTTGATCTCATGCCAATTATTCTCCTAGCACGTTCATGAAGAGCAGCTAACTTTCTTGACTGACCAGTAGTTGGTTTCAGGTTTAAAATTCCACAATATGTAACAACAGGTACAATCATAGAGCGATAAAGTTTACAAGCCGTTGTGCTGTCCAAGAAACATCTTAGCTTCGACAGTAGACGTAATCTGCCAGAAGCTCTTTTATAACATAGTTCAAAGTTGGTGTTTAGATTTAAAGTTGAATCGATTTCAACTCCCACATATCTATACGAAGTAGTAGTATTGATTTTTGTCCCTTTGTATTGAACACATATTTCTCCACTCTGTCGCTTTAGACGCTGGGCAGTCCCAAAAACCAACACCTCTGTTTTTCCTTTTTTCGCATTTAGAATGAGTTCATTCTCATCCATCCATTTTTCAAGCTTGGCCATTTCATTAGTAAGGATTTTGCTCAAATTTGTAACATCCTTATCCGCCCAATAAATAACCGTATCATCATTATTAACCGCATTTCGTCTTATAGCAATATTAACCGCATTTCGCGTCTTTTTATACTCCGTTTTATAAACTCCGTATGTGACGATTTCCGAGACTTGCGGAGGAGTTTGTCTCTTTCGTTCATAAGTTTCTTTACGTTATCAGTTAGCCAGGGCGCTAATTTCCCCCTCACCTTCTTCATTATTCTAGGGGCATGCTTGTCAAAAACCTCCAAGACAATATTTTTCATGTTATTCCAAGCCTCGTTTACATTACTGGAATTGAGAACAGGATACCAGTTTTGCTTTCTCAGATCCTCAGTCATTTCTTTTGGGTTGTACTTTCTGTAGTCTCGACACTTGATCAATCTTGGTTTGAATTTTGCCGAATTTATTTTTCTGACGCATCCTACCATGTCATGATCCCCGATACCTGTTGGGGTTACGTCATGGTGTATGATCGTGGCAGTGTCGCAATAATGTCAATGAGAGTTTTCGTGGTGTCGCAGATTCTGGTTGCCTTTCGAATTATTTGCTTTAAACCATTTGAGCTGACAATAGATTTGAAATCTTTCCCGTCCCCAGGGACCAGATAATTCACATTTGCATCTCCCATTAGTATCGTTTCCAATGACAACTCGCAAGCCTTTCTTAACATTTCATCAAAAGAGTTGTTAAAATTTTTTGGCAGGTGTTTCGATGAATCTGGCGGTCGATAAATAACGCCAATTAAATACGAGCTTGATTTTATTGGTTTCATTTCCAGACAAATACATTCCATTTCGTCATTTTCGAGATTGAGGCGCCTATTGTAGGTAAATTTGTCCGAGATGTAAGCTGCTACTCCACCCCCTTTCCCTGACTTTCTCGGTTTGTTTACAAATGAATATCCAGGTATGGAATACAGAGCCTCAGGGTCCTCATCCGTTTTTCCCTGCTGAAGGTGTGTCTCACTCAATGTTAATACATCCATATTCGGGAAACTTCTCAACAGCTCAACAATATGGTCAAAGTTTGACGACAGGCCACGCACGTTTTGGTGAAGTATCTTGACTCCTTTTTTGGAAGTAAGCCTTTCCATCTCCGGGTTAAATCTAGTATTTTGACTTGGTCCCGGGCAAGGTTCGACGTCTCCACACAACAACAGCAATAGGCCTAAAAAGGTTGAGTTTGAGCATCTCACAGCAAAGTTGAATCTGCCACCTCTTGACTGCCATAAACTGGAGAAAATGTAAGTCTCCCCAAGCTGGCTTGAGTCTTTGTCATAATGATTTGAATATAAGCTACCACTGGAGACGAAAGCAGCCTTTCTTACTCTGAAACAGATGACCAAAAGGAGAGCGATGAAAAACGCGTGCTTCACTGCAGAAACCATCATCATCATTCGACGGTCGTTTTGCTTTTCAACGGTCGTTTTCTACGATCTTAGTCCATATATGATCGTTTTAGCTAGTTTCCTCCTTTCTCGTGATCGTGATTAGATCGTGATCGTGATTAGATATGTCATCGTACGTGAGTTTTAGCATGTAGCATATCCAAAGCTAAAGTAAAACAATAATTGTTAGATTGCTGGAGTATGTTCTCTAATTTCCCAGGGACGAGAGAGCATTTTGACTTTACTTTCAAAGTTTTTATATCTTTCATTCCACATCAGGTTTTCGTCCTCTGTAATCCCAAGTTATTCAACCTTTTGAGCTCATTTGATTGGCTCTCCCTTTACATTTACCTCCAGTGGATCAATAATACCGTCGGATTGTCGTTTATGACCAACAACCATATATTCTATTTTATCAGTGTTCACACTAAGCTTGTTTTGACGTAATCATTCTGTAATATTGTCGATCTCAGCTTTTAAAGCATTACAGAGATCGTCGATATCCTCGGCAGAACAGGTGACACTAGCATCATCCGCATACATGTTTGAGGTACATTTTTTAAGGAACAGCTCAAGATCATTAGAATACAGAATGAAGAGAAATGGTCCCAAGCATGAACTTTGGGGTACCACAGTGCACAGCTTTCAAACTAGATTTATAGTCGTTTATTTTACAATATTGTTTACTGCTAGTTAAATACGATGTGAGCCACCAAGGAGATGTCCCTACCATTCCGTATTTATTTAGATTTGATAGAAGAATCCCGTGATCCACCATATCAAACTTTTTCAAGATCGAGAAATATGCTTATATTATTTCCATGTTTGTTATTAATAGAAAACCACGAGTCTGCTTTGTTTAATAATGAGGATAGGGTGCTATGCATCTTTGATAAACCTAAGCTCATATTTAAATGCTGCTGGTTTAACTTCCTTCCTGTTTAAAGCAATCTTGTAAGCAGAAAGAGAGAGCCTCAGCAAGTAGCAGTTTAGAAAAGGAATGGTAGGAGAAACGAGAGAAAACGGATGAAATGGGATTATAAACCTGTTTGTATGATTGGGTTTACTGATAGATCACAAGAGTAGTCTTCAATATTGTTTGAAATCCATTAGGTGTGTGGAAGCAAAAGCATGGAATGAACTCCCAGAAACACTAAAACCGTTTGCCTCTAGATTTTCATTGAAAAATAATCTCTCTACATAAATTTGATTTATCTAGAACTAGCTACATTTGAATTTTACGTCTGTTATTGATGCATAAAATTGTCATTCTAGACGGGGTGCTCTCCTCGCATTGGTTTTCGAACTAGTAGGAGAGTTCCTCCGTAATAAATTCCAGTAAGTGCAGTACTGACGTAGTCTTGTTCTTCTTGTTGTAATTTGCATGTCGGAATTTCGAATCATGATAATGATGATGATGATAATGATAATGATGGTGATGATGATGATGGATGATGATGATGATGATGATGATGATGATGATGGATGATGATGATGGCTAGCCCATGGTTGGATACCTCCACGTGGTGGCAAATAGGCACAGAGAGACAGCTGCCTTTAAGTGGATAGTGGTTTTTGTCATAGAGATTTAGAATTAGGGCAAATGTTGATGACCTGTAGCAAACTTTCCAGCCAGGCCCCTGCAGTGAAAAGCAGACTCAATGGCTCATGCTACAGCTCTGCGTAGTAACTGTTGGGATTACAGAGTGGATTGAGTGTGGCTGACTCGATCACCTCTTTTAAACAAATGACAGGTGAAAACTGACCCCAGCCGCTTAGGGGGCGAAATGGGAAAGCCAAAACAAGATTGATGATGATGATGATGATGATGATGATCATAGAAGATTGAATCTAGTCAATAATTTTTTGATATCTATGAATGGCTATATTACGCAGATTTGTTAGCACCTGTGTCACCAATTACTTAGCTGCCTGTTGTTACTAATCAAAGTTCTTTCATATTGTGAAGTGTCCTTTTCTAATATTGCATGTCAATTCATCATTCTTTAATTTGTGGCACCCCATTGACTTTGAATGCTAATTTTGAGCATTTACTTAAAACCCCCAACTGATTTTAAAAACCCAAGGAAATTACTGTAAATGGCTAAAATTTCGCACGTTAGGCATTAACCTTTTAGGGACTATTTCGGAATCATCATACATTTGGAAATATATCTTTCATTCAATTCCAGGTTGACATCAAAGCAATCAATAAAGCTAAAGGCTATTCATTTTATCGTGACCATTTGCCAGTACTTAGCAAAGTTGCCGGCAGCACTGATCTGGCAATCGGCGACAGAGTAAAAATCGAATTAGATGAAATGGCCGTTCATTTATTACAGAGAGGCCATGGCGGTTGGAATGACGGGATGAAGGAGGTATTAGTTGCTCATGTATTGCACTCTTAATCTTAGATTTACCGTATATCTTCCGATAATCGCCAAACCTCAAATGTTTACCACCCTCTAAGAAAACCTGTAAGTTAAGCAAACCCAAACTTTTCAAAATGGACACTGTCCTCTTTTTGAATGCTGACGTCCTAAGACTGCCACGCCATAGATGTGACGTTTATTAATCAGTTTGCCTCTCAATTTAATAATTTCATCATTAATAGTCATCGCTGTGAGCACTGCATCTTTGTGAGTGCAATAGAAAATGCTGATGCAACAAAGGCACTTCTCTTTTGCGTATCTTTCTGAAAGTTATCTTCATGTTTTAGCAAGGTGTGCGAAGTACTTTTACGGTTTAGGTAATTGCTCACACAGTGGCGTAATCGATGTAGGTTGGGGCTAGAGAATTCCAAAAAGGCCCGCAAGCTTTTGAAATCCTGAAGGAACCCCGCAGAGATTTTTAAGAGACAAGAAGCTTTTTTCATTATTTAGAGGCACAATTAAGGGTTCCTAAAGGTTTCGAGTGTCTTTACCACGCCTCTAATTCTGCACTAAATTTTCATTTTCAGACCCTTTCCAATACTGGAAAAATTGTTGGATTTGATAGAGATAACGATGTGTCTGTGGTGTATCCTAGCGGAAATAGGTAGGGAATTTTCAATATTGAGCCCCGGGCTCAATTTTACTTTCATATAGCTTAACATGTTTTAGGAGGACTGCATTTGAGCACAGTTAGTTTTTGAGAGGCAACTCTCAAAAAATAAAAATGTAAATACTTTTGTATCACATACTTTCATTTGACAATTGCTTATGCCACTCACGATGGAGCATAGATGCCCTTTTATCTTTCACCATTATGAGTGGAATGTATTTCAATAGCTTTAGCGTAGTTGCCGTTTAGTTTAAGTCATAAGCAAAATATCTTCCCTTTGCTTACATAATGCTTAGATGGCGCAGCTTTTGAGCTTTAATATTACTTTGTCACATTTGTGCATTCTTTATGTTGCAACCCCTTTGTTTGGGGTAAGTGGTGATCACATCCCCAATGGCAGATCCGTTCAGTTTTTCCTTACCTTTGAAGTTAAAAATTTGATGAAAGTAGTTGAATGTAACTGCAGTCAGTTAGTGCAGTCTGATGCCTTGAAATATGTAACATTAAGAGATGAAGCCAATTTCTTTGCCGAGTTGTAATAGCTAGTATTACTGACATTTTCATGCATTATAAGTATCCAGAAACTGAGAGTATTGTATCTTGAAAGCATGCTGCCAAATTATTGTGTTCTGGCTATGCTGGCTCCTCCATTCATTTCAATTAGATTATATTTTCTCACCATTAGTGCAATATTTCCCACCTGGTCTTAAAGTTTTATGATTCCAAGAGAGTAAAAAAGCAACCTCGTCTGATGCAGAATTTAAGCGTCATAGATTTTGGGGCTGATGGCTTCAACCAAACCAAAATGATATCAATAGGCATAATCTGTTGTAGATTATTAAATGATAAAATCTGTTTCAATGCACTCAAATTAATCATCAAATAATATCCCTTTTTTCCAAGAAGGAGTATGCCATTATGTGACCACGAGGATGATTGCAAATACTAATAGGCATTTTCCACTAAAAGCTTTCAAGCTTTACATAATTTCACAGTTGACAGTTGTGATACAATTCTCAAAGTCACCTTGCTACTTCCTAAAAATTGGTCACCTGCAAATCAAAATCTACCTAGAATCAGGCTATTTCTAATATATCATTCACATTAGAGCTATTTTGCAGACATAAGTGACAGCTTCTTGAAAAATGGGAGCTGCTATTACGCATGCATCATTTGAAATTTACGCCCATTTGTTTTTAAGGCAGTCAAACTTTTCTGTAGATCCGCACATGCTAAACTTAAACATTTTAGATTCATCATTAACATGATAGTCCCCAGATAGAAGAGGAATTGAAGAATGATTAATTTTACTAGCCAGCTTAGTAACTATGGAACACAATTATCTGTTAATTACAATATCAATATCCTCAGTACTTGCTACGAATCTGAATCCTTAACATATATTATAAGGTTTTAGCCTTTTATTTAAAAGTTCTTTAATCGTTTTCCAAGAGCTATTTAGGCTCCCCTTATTGGAGGAAATCATCTCCGTAAAATATTGAACTCTGTCTCTCATCTGGCTATGATAGTCTACTATTATAGGCGACTTGCATTTAAGAGAAGCTGTTTTTAAAGTCCTTCAGATCCATATCTATCAGGGGCAGTACTTTCAAATACACGCATCTCTCTTTATGAGGAATGCTTTTCAATTATTGCAGAGAAAATAGCTGACCAAATTATTTACAATGAAATTGACATTGTCTGTTAGAGTGACAACATGCTCCCAACATCGATTGGTACGCAACAGTGCTTTTAGTAGTGAAAATGGTACTTTAGTAGTGAAAATGGTACTATTTTCTGAATATACTAGAAGTTTATAGCTGCCAATAGCATTTCTAAGTTACTGGATGTTCAGGAAACTGTGTAGTATTCTTGTAAGATCATATCCTCTAGTTATCAAAAGTTATCCTCTAATGTTATATTTCTAGGTGGTTATTGAATCCTGCTGTCCTTACACGCGTTGATGCACAGGCAACTAATGGATCCTCCTTTGAAGTAGGCGATACTGTTCGCATCTCATCTGATTTAGAAAGAGTGATTGAACTTCAAAAAGGACATGGCGAGTGGGTAAATGCTATGGCCCCGGTAAATTTTGAGATTATCTATACACAATTAATTTTGATTGTCTTACGAGAAGTGTTATGAGAACCGATATTATCGTCTGTCTTATCTTCGATGGTCAATTTTTAGTTTTTTGGCATTTAAGTGGTGCTCTAACTCAAGGCCTAGAATTAGTGTGTGCATGTCGTACTCTACGCAGCTGTAAATAAAAACTGTATATTTGTATTTGATGAATGTATTAACTTTCAAATACGCTATTTATCTACTTATTGTGGTATTGGGAGATGCATTTATGCCGAAATAAAGGGTGCTGCTTGAAAAATGCTTCTAGGGCACGGAATCAAGACCCCTATTTATCTCTTCATGGCAAAATCTATACTACAGAGCTATAGTTTCCCTATCGACCAACAATCACTAGAGTTTCTTTCAGATAGCTAAAAGAGAATAGTTAGGTTTAGTGTTCTAAAATAGCATTACGTTATATTCACTTTAGGATAAATTTTGACTTGTGGATAAAAAGTTGGTTTTTATTTCAATCCAATTAAGTGTCATCACACCGTTTATCGCAAAATTATGCATTTGGCACTTTTTCTTATTTTAGGCTCTGCTGTAAGTACAGTAAGCTCTCTTGGGAGCTGAAAATCACAGAGCTCTTACTATATCCTTCAAGAGATACCAGTTTTATGTTTATTGAAGGAGAACAGCAAAGCAAGACGTACTTTTTGTTATCTGGTAGAAATATACACGCTGATTTCGAATGTCGTCTTTATTTTTAAAATAACAGCACATTTTGGCACAATTCTGGTTTTTAAATGTCTGCAGTGCCTTGTGAGTTTTCGGTAGATGTCGGTGATCTTTTTTGCGTGAGGTCATAAACACCATGTTCTCCTTTAATGACATACACTTAATTAAGCTTTCAGAGCTATAATATTGGGTGTAATGTAGACCGTAGACTCAGGAGCTTCACAAGAGCATCTTCAACGAAATTTTTTAGTAGAATGGCATTTTGCTTTCAAAGTAAATATTTCACATTCATTGTTCTTCTACTAGCAAGATATTTACCGGATGTGGGTGGGAAACTGTGGTCTCTCAAGTCACAGCTAGGGGCTCTGACCCCCATGCTTCCTCTTTGTCACCACTGGTCCTAGTCAATAACCATGCAGGTTAGAAAGTTTTCTTTGGAAGCAGAAGTTGACTGCTCATTGGTGAAATCCTGCATAGCATACACACACACACACACACACACATATATATATATATATATATATATATATATATATATATATATATATATATATATATATATATATATATATATTCATTTTCAATAGCATATGAGCTGCATCTTCATTCTTTTCTTATAGGCTCTAGGAAAGGTTGGTGAAGTCAAGAGAGTTTTGCCTACTAATGACTTAAAGGTACAGTCTTATGAACCATTCTTAATGGAAGCTGTAAGTTTTTATTAGAGTGGTTTGTTTATTTCTTTTTGAAATAGGTGTTAATGCGTTGTTAAATTCACTCAGCACAATATATTTTGCCGCCTGTTGTACGTGAGTTCATTGTCATTTCTAGGTTGAAGTTGATGGGAAAACTTGGACCTTTAACTCAGAATGCGTTTCAAAAATAGATGCCACCATGGATGATGTAGCAGGTGCGTATGGGGTGAATTATCTAATGTTCGTGGAGATGATTGTTGATGTCGAATATCTTCGGGAGTGTTTTCATTTCATGCACTATTTTCATCATGTATTGCGGGGCCTACTCACAATTATTTAGCTGAACAGATATCTGTGAAATGTTGTGGGTACATAAGAAGTGATTTTGCTGTATTTTGAAGCATAAGAGCAACCCAATTATGCCATTCAGTCCTTGCGTCTCACCTTCAGCTTTCGGGGGAATTCCACAGCAAACTGTTTAGAGTATATACAATCTTGAATACTTGATGAATTAGTAACTAGTTTCTGTCTGTTTAAGCTTAGGTTACTATTGAAAAGGTTCTTTTCATAAATCAAAAGCAAAGCAAAATATCGAGAAATTGAGTGCTTGTTTTGTAAAAGACTCTTTAACAGTGAATATTGACGACTGCACAATAAAAGGTATCACAGAAATCTTGTAAGAAGTCATAAGCAAATACTGTTTAAATATATGTGCTATAAAAAGTTCTTTTGAAGTAAGCCAGCAACAAGGATCCACTTTAGCGTCCAATATTACATTGCTGTTGAGTCTGAGATGCTCAGTGTTTAAATCATAAAATGTAGAAGCATTAATGATCACATATATATCTTGTGAGTTAAGAAATAGCATGATATTGGAAATCAAACATTTCAAAAATGCATTTGCACCACCTAATGAATTTTGACACCATTTGGTAGCAATTTGAATGATATCGTATCCATAAGTTACTGTTATATGTCAATGCGCATAAATTGGAAAAAATCATATTGTATTTTTAACTCTATAGACCACACCTGGTGTGCAAGAAGGAATTTTCGAGGAAGGGGTGCAATCCATGAAAATTGAAACACTAAAACGTTTTAAAGAAGTTATAGCCTTCGAAAACTGTTTTGCAGATATAGAATTGAAGGAAATTATGTGGGAGGCTTACTGATATTTGTGCTCTGAAGGGCAATTATTCTTATTGATAATTCTTCTCAATGTTGGGGAAATGCACGTTTGATTAGAGGGTGCAGTACAAAAGGGGACTTTTGTTGGAAAGGGCATGGGTCTTGACCCTCAGGACCCCTCGCCTGGCTTCGCTCCTGCTCACTGAAAACAGTTCTTTTGAATGATAATCCCATCTACGAAAATAGTTTGCGGTAGTGGATCTGGTGTCTCATTCAAATTTTAAATGGTTCATTTTTTGCTTGGCCGTTTAGTTTTTTTATTTAAATCCTCGGTTATGTATCTGCTCAAGAGTTCTGTTGAGATGACATCCAGTTTCTGACCGTTCACAGCCATGCTTATCTTCAGTTAAGCTAACAGAACTGGCTAGACTGCTTTGCCACTCACTCTATAACATGTTCACAAATTTCAAGTTTATTTTCGTTAAGAAAGAAAGATTCTGTTCATAAATCAAAAGGAAAGCAAAGCGTCCAAAAATCGAAAAATTTATTCTTTGCCTATCTTGTATTCTTTCATTTAATTCCTCGGTAATATATCTGCTCAAGAGTTCTGTTGAGATGACATACGCTTATAGACAAGTAAAAATCTGTAAAATATTATGTTAGCTTATCCTGATTGAGAATAAAATCCAATTTTATGGATCCACTGCAAAGACCCTTCTTGTGCCAGACACCTTATTTTTTAAATGCATTCTCATCAACTTGCTTATAATGAAATCATAAATTATTCTTTGTGCCAAGGTTAGGTCTCTTCATCTCTTCCACTGCTACGTATTGGATAGTAAAATGAATGTTCATGCATAAAACATTCACTAATTATGAATTCACGAAATAAAATCTATAACTAAGTGTTACAGTTATTTTTCCAGAACAATTATCTGATCTGCTACTAAAATTGCTTGCGCCTGGCCTATCAACAAACCCAACGAGAGATATGATTCAAGCAGCCGCAAAGGACAATGTGCAGAAGATTCAGATGCTTCTTTCTAATGGAAAAGTGAAGGTAATTGGACATTAAATGGAAAAAAGATGGTGTGGTTGATTATTTGCATGCTCAAAATTCAAACAAGGAATAAGCTATTGAATGAACTATTCACTAAATCGTTGAAATAATAAGGAAATCGACCTTCTTAGACAAGCCATGTTGATATTGAACAAGAAAACTTTGTAAGATATTTTTATTACACAACATTCCTTCATCTGTAAAGAAAATGGTAACAATATTTTTCAGATAAATGATAGTTTTAATGGTATTACTGCTATACTAGCAGCAAGTTTCAACGGGTCTGTAGAGGTGGTCAAGTTTCTGATTCAAAATGGAGTTGACTTAGAATCAAAGGTCAGTAGTATGAAACAGTTCATTGTTGTAACCTGATCACGTTCTTAATTTTCTTTTTTTTCTCAAGTTAGATACAATGCCAGGAATCACTCCTCACTTGGGGAACCATTTTGGCATTATATAGGCTTTATAGCGTATAAAATGTTTGTGTACAATCTTTTTAAGAGCTGCTTTAACCATTTTGAAGAGCTGTATAACGGTAGATGAATTCACAAATGCTGCAAAAGTCCCTTTTCCTTTTAAACAAGAAATTTTATTCTGCATAGCAGAGTGAAAGCAATACCTGCTCAAGTTAGATCAGAATTTTGGTGTCTATGGGTTTTATAGAAACAAAAGCCAAAAATAAGCTTGCTTATTTTGAAATTGAATTAGCAGACCAATAGAGAAGTCATATGCAACCTACATTGTCTTTCAAATCTGTGTACATAGTTTAGCATCGTGTAGCTTATTTAAGCAGCTATTCAATAGATCAACATAATAGACTTGTATTCAAACCCTGACAATGTTTGTCCCCTACCATTCAAGGCTTTTCCTATAACTGTTGAAAGAATAGTCACTTCACTTCAAGTTTATGTTGTGGTCGCTAATGATTAAATGGGTTTGTGAAAATGCTGTATACTGTCATCATTTTGGTGAAAATGAATATTGCTGTAGTGACCAAATCGCCAAGGGGACATTCCTCCTTACCCCGCTTGGCCAACGTCATGTTGACTGACAGCAGATTTTAAATCAATCAATTGGCAGTAAGAGTTAGATGGCTATCGTACTCAGTGCCTTATCGTGATCAATTTTCAGAGCTGAATTTAATTTAGTAGGACAAATGGATTGTGACCCGAAAGCATGCAAGAAGCTCTATAATACAGAAGTATCGTGAGATTGCTGAAGAAATGCAAACAGATGAAATGGTTGGGTAGATCTTCAATCATTCGCGGCATGATCTACCATAGCAAAGCTTAATGTGAACACACATAGGGACATGTAAACTGCACGAGGCAGGTGGAGTGTAAGTAAGGAGAAAGTGAAATGATTATGTATCTTGTATTATTATAGAAATGAATTGCTTTATGAAGAAGAAATAGTTGCTGAAAATCCTTGGGTGGACACTGACTACCTGCCCCAATAGACAACCCATCACTGCTTGTATTCAGAACAACACAAATGACTGCCATTTTAACATGTTGAAAAAGTATTTAATGCCAAAAGAAACGATAGCATCATGTATCGAAGTTTTACATTAGCCAATAAGCTTATGACCATTGACACAATACCTATGTACCCATTGACACAGATCATCTGGAACATTGCAAGGTAGAAGCCGAAAGTGATGGCACAACAACGAACCAATCAATTGACTGCCAAGATGACGATCATTTTCAGGAAGAAGAACCTCCAAAAGTATTCTCGCAATCAGAGTAGATGACTTGATATGTAGTATTGACCTATCAAAAAGAAGTTTCTGAGCTTCTGCCTTCTAGGCCAAAAGAAATTAAGTCTTTTCTTTTCGGGGGCAAGAGGTTCTTTAAACAGGATTCGAGATGCCAGTCTTTCGAATGTCTGCAAAATACACTTATGCAATGCATTGACGATTTCATCTTTGGTATGAATGCTATGGTGCAGTATTTAGGTAGTCTTTTTGACAGATTTCCTGCAAATTTCAGAGGTATTAGAGATAGACCATGAGAAAATCTCATCAAACAAATACGACTGTGGAGTAACGTGTTCATAGTTGCTGGAGCCAGCATATGATGGCAGATAGCTTTTAGAGTTTGCAAAGAGATTGCGATGATGCGTGCCATAGCAGAATGTACAAGAAAAGAACCTCTTTCAATTGATTCTAAGCCAGCATAGATGATCTAGAAGTGAGTTAGTTCTCTGCTTAACTTTACAAATTCCCTGTTCATATAGAACTTCTTAGGAAACCACTTGAAAGTTATTTAGGAAGTCTCTTTGCGATAAAAATTTAATAACTCTATTCCATTTATAAGCAAAAATAATGTTGTCAGAAATAGTTTTGCAACATATTTCAAAAGTTAGACATAACAGAAGGATTCTAATGCGAGTTTTGTATTCATCATATCACAATTGTATAGATTCATCTATTTGCAACAAGAAGGCAAGAAAACCGTTTCTTCATGAAATCGACTTGGCCACTTAGCAAAATCATTCGTTTCTTCACATTCAAGATTCATTCTTATCTGCCTTCACTTATTCCGACCAAAGTCTTAATATCTGTGGCGTGCCAGAAGACTTTTGAGTGGAAGGGGGTGTAGTAACAGAAATTTATCAACCGGCAACTAAATTTCCCAGAAATACAGACGAGATGATTGATTACCGACAAGCTATGATCCAAAAGCAAGCTTTTATTGATAAGCTATAGAACTACCTACCATTCCGACAAAAATGGGGCTCTGACACCCTCCAATACTCCCACTTTGGTATGCCCCTGCTTAAACATGCATGATTTCCTTTCCTTAGGACAAAGATGGAGATCGAGCGGTCCATAATGCGGCACATCGCGATGAAGCTGAAATTTTAAAGCTCCTTGCACAGGCTGGTGCTGACATCAATGCAAAGAATAATAAAAGCCAATCAGCGCTTCACATTGCTGCGAATATGGGCTACACAAGAATAGTTAGCTGTTTGTTAGCATCAAAGGCACGTCCGTCCTTACAGGTGAGATAACCTTCTTTGTAGCCGTTGTGATGATACCTTCTGGCATCTTCTACTTGGTAGTATCAACCCGTTCCACAATGCTAATTGATGTCTATTTTGTGGGGCGTTCGAGACTTTTAACAAAATGCCGTTTTGCTTGGAATGCTTTTGAGTGGCACTACTTGGCCATTTTCATAGAGATATATGAGGACTAGATACAATTTATTGGATCTGAAAGCATTTCAGGCAAAATTTAACGCTTCAAAACCCTCAGTTGCAAAAAATGGTTGCTATATGTGTTTGGAGAGTACAAAAGAGAAGAAATGACAAACTATCGTCGAGAAGTTTGTTCTAACTAGCTGTAGGATCTGGTTAATGCTGCCTGCATTTATGACCATCAATAGAAGACAGGTATATGTAGAGAGGGTTCTCCTACTAATCCAAATCAGTCAACCGACCTGAAAGTGGTAGGACAGGTTACATGTATTATATACCTTCATTTTGATTGGTTTTTACCATTTGTATTCAGACTCCAAATGATGCAATACGTATACGATGTTCCAACTTTGTGATGATATTATGGCTTAAATGAGTGAAAACCTTGCGGTCCAAAGTAACCGCTGTGTAACCAGAAGCGCATATTTTTGGGGATTAACCTATAGTGGGACGGAAGAAGCAAAACAGAGTGATGCTGGAGTGGGAGTGTAGACAGGGTGGTCTCACTGGGTAGTGTGTAGCTAGGGGATTAGAAGTTTAACATCTTCTCTGGAAGCTGAAAATGGCCTGTCATGGCCAGTGTTCCCTCTGTATGCCCCCCTGGAGAATTGTTTTGGCCACACCCATAAATCAATATGAGAGCACCCTATTTGAAGTAAAGATGCGCTTTTTTTAAGTAAAACCAGCCGTTGCAGTCATTGATTTCAGAGTGAAACCAATCAATGGATCTTGTATAATTTTTACGTCAGAGTTGCCCTCCTATGCATCGATTTCATTGCAGTTTTGAGCGTTTCTCAGACACTAAGTTTTTTTCCATAAGGGGTTGGCCACCCTCTCTCTTGCTCCTTGGCTACCCCACTGGAAGAAGTAGTGTCTTAGTTTTCATTGAAGTCTCATAATGTTTCCTTCGGAGTAGAAGCAGTTAAAGAGCAGGATGATCAATACTATCATTCCATTAAAATGATAGTATTTATCATCCTGCTCTTTACCTGCTTTTACTCCGAAGGAAACATAGTGTACCTTGATGGTGCAACTAGCAGACCCGATCAGTTATGACTATGTAGACATGCTTGCTTTATGGCAGTGTAACCACCGGAGCATTTAGCTCTTGTCGTACCTTGACAACGTATCAAGATTGCAACTGGGGTCATCACTGTGTTGCTTCAAACCTATATGATAAAGCCTGCAAGAAACTCTTCTTTGACTTAGTACATCATGATTCTAATGTTCTCAATTTTATTTTGCTTTTGGCAATCATTAAGTTTGTTTAATTTTTAGGATTCTTTTGGCGATACACCATTGCATGATGCTATTACAAAAGAAAAAGATGAAATAATACAATTACTACTACAGTTTAAGGCTGACATATCGGTGAAAAATAACAAGGGATTCAACTGCTTGCATCATGCTGCCTTGAAAGGAAGTGTGAGGTAAGGTAGATGTATTTCTTCAAAACTAGATTAAAACACCTAACTCGTACTTAACGAAGATGCAGTGGTGTTCATACATGGGATTGGACGTACATCATATTAGCCACTCATGTTAGTAGCCATGCATGGTATTGGTCACATAATATTAGCTATGCGTCATACTATTGATACTTGATATTAATTATGCATGATAGCATTCATGCATAGTATTAGTTCTTCATAACATTAGTCATTAATAATATCAATCATACATGATATTAGGCTGTTATTCATACATGATATTAGTCATATATACTTCTAGTCATACATGATGTAATATTAGATGTTTTTGTTGAGTTTAAGCAGGCGTTGTCAGTCTAACACGAAATATAGAAACATAATCTTTACTTTTAGTGCCATTACAGCTCTGCTAGCCATTAATTCACACCCGTTGATAATAAATGAAAAGATGGAAGATGGATTCACAGCACTTCATCTTGCGTCATTGAACAAACACCAAAAAGTGGCCGAGTTGCTGATAAAGCAGGTTATTGCATAATTCAATTATTTGGCTAGTCTATTGTTGATCACCTTAGTGGTATTATAGCAATTCTGATACTTTTATTGGATTACTGTGCTGATAAAGTTTGTAACTCCTGCTCATCTTTAGCATTATGCGAGTTTTTAGACTGAAGGTGGTGCCCAGGAGAAGGTACAATAACGGAAATGCTTCTCGGGTGCATCCTATATGCGCAGTTTTGTATGTGAATCTATTTAGCTATCTGAGTTGGTTGCTCTTTTATACAGGGGAAAGCAGACATAAACGCTCAGAACGACAAACTTCGGACATCACTGCACATCGCAGTTGTAGGACAGAACCTCCAGATGGTTCAAGTGAGTAACTTGACTTGTCAGCTTTTAGAAAAACGTCATTGTGAGCTGCAATATGCAATATATTCATAGTTTATAATGTTACATTTATCGAATATTACATCTAATTCAAAGATATGTCCTGTTTTGCAGTAATTACTTCCTTGAAGTAGATCTTCTTTCAACTGTTACGCAAGCGTTATGTAACTTTCAAAATTACTCGATTTTGACGATTTAGTGACCTTATTTGATCAGATATTCCCTACTTTCGAAGGGAAGGGGGGATTTTACTGAAAAAAGTACATATTTCAAAAAGTGAATATGCTAAGCATCTGGAAACTGACCTACATAAATGTACTAATTACAATTATAGTTAAAGGATGCTGATTACACTATTCCTGAAAGTCACCTTCGCTAACCAGATGTAATTTGGGAAGTCTTCCAACGAGAAACTTGGAAACTCTCCAAAGATTACAGAGTAGAGCCCATTGGATAATCGAGAGTGCTAGAGTAAAAGAATACTGGTCCTGTGATTGGCTGAATGTCAATAATCTTATGTTGTTTGATCGGTTAGTCATGACGTGTAGGATTATGAATAAGTTAAGCCCTGAAAGTCTTGAAATAAATTTGAGCTAAGATCAGTGCACTTAAAAATATAAAACAAGGCATTGTCATGATCATCAAATCCCAAGACTAAATACGGAACATGCAAAAAAATGGCTTGCATATTTGGTTCTAAAATTATGGGTTGATATAAGAGAGACCTCAGCTCCTTAGTGCATTAACAAGACGTTAAAAGCACATTTAAAAAACGACAACTCACCATCACACCTTTTTTATTTTTACTTTCTTTTGTTAAAAATTTTCACGCGAGTTTAACTTTCACGCATCTTTTTCGCGCACTTGGATTTTGGGCACAATTCCATTTCATTTTATTTCAAATTCTTTATAAAGAGTAATTTTACAGTTTATAATTATAAGACCTCTCGATTGTTGAGTATAAATAATGTCTTTCCATGTTCCCAATTTTGCGCAATTTAATTCTAGTGCATCTCCTGAAAAGAAACATTTCGTGCGCATCAAATTTTGTGCCGCAAAATAATGAGAATAGAGCCTTTCCCCCAACTAATTCTACGCGCAGCGCCACTATTCGAAAATTATATGTGCTATAAAATTTCATGAATTAAGACACGCCGAACTGGCCACCGTCTTTAAGTAAGTTAAATATATTTTATGTACTGAAAGTCGGTGTTGTTGAGGAGATCTAGAGGATTAGGGAGAGTGCTGGAACACGAGTCAACTTTAAATTAGCGAGTTCACCATAAAAATCAAGTTAATCGGATTTTAAGAGACTTTTATAGTAAACTTGTCCGAATTTTTTTAGGTTGCATGTACATTATAGTGGCAATGTATGAATAAATTGCTCGTTCTGGACAGTTATCCCACATATACAAAGCCTTTTTGATACCAAAACTGTTGGGAATACATCCCAAGATTTCTCATGATTAGCCCCAAGGTGATATCTAAAAATCTTATCAAGATGCATTTTCATAAGATGGGTGTGGCCTAGTTGCTACCATGCACATATTTTTAAAGGTGAAGATATGATAATACAGTTTACTTATGATATAATATAATCAACAATTTGAAAGATATCAATAGCCATGTAGCAGTGAGGACCTTCATCATAGCGATACAACGCAAGCATTGGAAGCAAGGTGAATGCACTTTGAACAGCAGACCGAATATAAAAATTGTGGAAGTTGAGCCTCCCGTGTTGAACAAGAATTTAAACAAGGGTGTTCTGTCCCCCTGAGACCCCTAGAAATCACCCCTAGATTAGCCTCTAATCTTGTCTTTTTGGCTCTTTCAATAGTTTCTGTTTGTTTTATCTGATGAAATATCATATCATTGCCGATTCTAAAAGTAGAAGAGGGATGGCAGGAAGGTTGCCCCACCTCAGAGTTACCGAACTCAGTGGCATTCGGGAAATTTTCCTTAAAGAACAATACAAAATACGTAATTTCTAACTGCCCTCCATGTTTCTTTACTCATTTGGGCAGAAAGTGTACAGCCTCTGAAATTGAGGTCCTTCAACGACTATCTTCCCGATTAGGTCAGTATGCAGTGAAAAAGATAAAAACAGCTTGGCAGAAGGAACATTGTCTCCCAATGGTACGCACACGTGCAAAAACACGTGATGTACTTCTTGAACTGATGGAATCTAAGACAGTAGTTGTGGAAGTTATTCGGGGGGGGGAGGGAAAGCGAAGTACTCTATGAGCCATTCAAAAATTATGTATTTTCTAAAGGGGGGAGGGGGTACCCAAGTAAAGCGTTTGATAGCGTACAAGGAGGAGAAGGGCTTTTCAAAGAATGTATGTGTGCTTACGTAATTCTCAAGCTCTAACTAGTTGTGAAGCATCCGAAATTAATACTATCTTCTGGAAACATATTTCCCATTGATTTATAGACAAAGCTGTAGTGAGTTTGGATTTCTCGATATGTATTAAATTTAGCCAGCTTTCAAAATAATAAGATAGATGCAAATATCTAGGTGTGAGTTGATGACCTAGAAGTACGTACACTCAGAAAACCCCCAAAACGTATAAAATCGTGCAATGGGGGATCAATAATTGATTAATATTGCTCGCATAAATTTTACAAGTGGCCCCCTAGATACCATCGAGTTGGCACTTACTCGGTTAGATTTTGTTGGCAAAGGCTAAATACTCGCCAAGGACTCTAATATGCTTTTTAAGCTCAGCAGCAGTACTCCCCCTGATGTTTTTTGAAACGCCACCACTGGACAGGAGCATTTCCACTTTCTCAAGCTATAGGCAGCATACCTGCATTCGAAGGTTAATGGCATTGAATACAGTATACTGAGTATTTGTCTTGCACTAAAAGAACTCATTAGAAAAATCTTTACTTATATGAGAGGTGATTTAGGACACGATTGTCATCATTGGGTGCATTTGGTCATTGAAGAATGCATTTTACGCGCATATCAGTATCGCTCTTTGGATGGGACGTAAAGCTAAGAGTCCCATGCCTGGATGCGACATGCACAGTAGGCCTAACTTAACTGAAAAAGCTAGATATAGCAGTCTACTCAAATTAAAGAAAACAAGCAAACAAACAAACAATCAATCAATGATTCTCTTTATTGATCACGTTTTACCAAAACTATACTCTCTTCTAGCTGCTTGTGGAAGAGGGTGCCAGTCTGGATTTAAGAGATGAAGATGGTAATATCCCAATGCATGAGTTAATTCTACATCACACTCTTTATCAACTAAAACAGATGCAGGATTCAACAAATCTTCCAATGGTATGCAATCACTGCTTCACTTAAATTGAAAATAGCTGATCTTCCAAGCTTTGACATATGTTTATGTACATTCTACTGCCTAGGCACCTCGCTAATTTTTTGAAATTGTGTCCTCTGGCGATCTCCTTGGCCATTTTATTTCCCACGTGTCAACAGTCTTCCCAGGTATTTGTACTGGTCCACCTCCTCCAGATGTTCTCCATCAATGGATATTCCTTATCTCTGTCTTCTTCTGGCCACCTCGTTGCAGTTTTGAGTCTAAGCTTTAAAAATAGATGTTTTGCGACAACCAATATCATAAGAAACTCATGTAATGGCAATTCTTAACTCGTAATTTTGAAGTATGTTACGCTGTGACGAGCATGGAATGGTTGAGTACCACTTGTCTCCATAATAACTTCCATTATGTGTCAGCATTTTCCATAGACACAACTCAGTTACACTGAAACTTGGTATTTTAAAATGTCTTTTGTATTTGGAGTACAATCTGTGTAGTTTCCTTCCATTCTCTTACATTGAAAAGTGAAAGTTCTTCTAAACAACACAAAATGAAAACCACAGGCTAAGTAAAATTCAATGCTCTTGGAGTCTTTGATACCAAGATTTGAAACCGGCATTTAGGATGATACAGGAAGTTCTGATTATCGAAAGTTCTACAACTTCATGGCAGTATTTACTGGTGCAGAATCATGTTAAAGTTTATGGTTGTTAAACAAGCTATATCTTACAAAGCATAGAGATAATAAGACTAGAGAGCTCGCTATGTCACGTGATCGGGCTCCACTATGTAAATTCAAACTGGTAGCGTAGTCAGGCAAAAGACAACACGGAAACTACGTTCGCATTGCAAAAGTTTAACAGACGTTTGAAATATGATTAATGGGAATGTATACTGGAAATAGATAATTATTTCCGTAATATTAACCTCTTACGCTGCGTACAATTATATACATAGATAGCCGAAAACACCAGGAACAGCTGAAATCCATATTTTTTTCTCATTGCACCAGTTAGTGCCTAACTCATATAAGGTTGAAAAAATCAAGGTAGAGGGGGAATAAGTTTATAGAGCTTTATTTTTCGGTTATATTGAGGATTACTGAGTGATTATTTGATGACAAAGGCATGTACATACAAGGCCAATGCAAGGATTTTGGTGAGTTGTTTTCTGTTGTAACAACCGTCCCCTAAGGAAGCCTGGAATTTTCTTGCATATTCAGAACGTATAGAAGGAGGGCTATCATATGGTATATGATTTCTATATATTTAGAGAGCATCAAATTCCTCATATCTGCCTGGATCAAGTTAGCAAGGAATGCTTTTGAGGATATGGCAATTTTTAATGACTATCCAGTGATATGCAATTGGGAGGGTATGATGCCCCCAAAATGTAAGAAATGTACCTAGGCACATGTCTGTGGCAATGTGCTACAAAACTTTATGATATTCAGACAAAGGATATCCTAACTTAGGATACAAGTTCAAGACATCATGCTAGGAGGCCACTTCACAAAGTGAAAGTGGCTGCCCAAACTTTTTATTTCTCATTAGCCACAGCAATCAATTGTCTTGGGTGCTGAAGTAACAGTTCATTGAAAGTAAGCCAATAAGTGAACTTATCATGATATTCAACAATTTATACAATGTATTCTATTAAAATAGCAAATTTTGGAAAGCCATGAAAGCACTTTTAACACCATAGAATCTTTCAAACAAAAGATTTGTTAATAACTATACATAATATATTTAAAAAATCATTATATATAGATATACATATAAATATATATGTATATATATATCTATATATGTATATATATATATATATATATATATATATATATATATGTATATATATATATGTATATATATGTATGTGTATATATAT
>OLMO02000252.1:8689483-8711634 GCA_900291935.2 Cassiopea xamachana
CTCGAACAACACATCCCGTCAACTCCAGCGCGAAAATCTATCACCTTCTCACAGCCAGAGCCGCCAGTCAAAGATCGCGAGGAAAAAGGTCGATTCTCTCGTCGAAAAGGCAGAAAATCGCGACGAAATATAGCAACTTCACGAGATATTTAGAGGCGCCACCGCGGGAAATCGGTTTCAGTCCGGCCAAGTGTCCCCCCTCAGACCCTTATAAAGACAACCGATTCTCGCGGCCCCTGTGATCCAAGGCTCAACAAAAGCCCATTGTTCACCATTGTTCCTCTATTGTTCACAGCGCCCTCCGCATAAATTA
Organism: Cassiopea xamachana; assembly: GCA_900291935.2. NCBI lineage: Eukaryota > Metazoa > Cnidaria > Scyphozoa > Rhizostomeae > Cassiopeidae > Cassiopea > Cassiopea xamachana. Next base: position 8,689,797 of record OLMO02000252.1, read on the forward strand.
TCATATAGGCATCTTAGTATATATAGATAGAATACAAACATGGCGACTGCTGACCATCATGACAAGAACCCATAATCGTTACAAGTGAAGTTGTACATTTCTTTCAAGGAAATCAGGATTGATTTTAAAATCATGCATTTATTAAAAGACATCAATTATTTAATTCTCGTGATAGATTTCGATTCTTTGATCATGTTCTGGAAAGAAGATCCTGAGGGCATTGAGAGAAGTAGACTGGGGCGTCCAGCTTTATACCTTTTATTAGAATGAAAAAAATCAAGTGAGATAACAAAGAGTGGACTTTCCCGGCAAGGTTAGCTCCCAGTTTGCTTACTTGGAATGATTCATTTGATAGTGTGACACACAATGGGTCCTCTCAAATATCGAGTTGCCAAATACAACTACCTAATGAACAGATGTTATTTGTATATCATACGCTTAACTTGTTTAATGCCCTAAATATGATTAATAGATTTTTAGTAGAATGTTGCAATGGTTATAAAACTAGTTAGGCTATGCATGTTTATTTGCATTCCTATGATACGGGATTTAATTAAAATTAAACGAGGCTTACCTGTAAGGTGAAGTTTGATTGGAATTCTGCCTCCTCATTGTTGCATTGAGAGATCATGTGATATAGCGCATGCGTAATGAATGCCATGCTTTGAAAAATGAGGCCCATGATTCTCTAAAAATGGTGGTGGGTAACAAATAGCCTTCTTAGAGAGGGCATGCGATCTCTATGCAGCAATGAGGAGGTAGAATTCCAATCAAAATTCACCTTGCAGGTAAGCCTCGTTTAATTTTTTAATTTTACCTCCTCATTTGCATATTCGAGATCCCGTGATCCATGGCGTATTTCAGTCTCTCTAAGAGCAAACCATTTATTCAGAAAAGAGAACTAATAATATGATCAATAGCAAACAAGGATATTGTTTACAGTGCACAACTTAAGACTGAGCTCCCATAGTCAGTGCCTTTCTGAACATCTTTGTTGTAGAATATAGCAAAAGTACACTTTGTTGACCATCCCGCAACCTTCGTTATGTCATCTAAAGGGACGCCACTTCTACGTGCAGCAGAAGTAGATGCTGATCTGGTGCTATGAGGTCTAAATATTTTATATATATGCCTGATTTTTCCATCACATGTTTGGCCCATCTAGAAAGAGTGCTTTTCGAGACAGGGTGGTAAGGTTTAGTGTAGCTAAGAAATAGCCTTGTGTTCTGCGTTTTCCGAACAGTTTCTGTTCTTGCAATATAAGCATCAAGGCAAGTCATTACACATCACATAGTCTCTTATCTGCTGGAAAGGCAGGTAACACCAGTTCTGGATTTCGCTTTCCTGGCTTGGATTGTTTAAGGTGGTTGTCTAGACAGAATATGTAAGATGATTCTATTTTTCAAACATGTTTAAGGTCCATCATATAGATTGATTGGCGTCTTTTTCCAGTAACTAGCATGCACAACATAACTAACATGAGAGTAAGTAATCGTAAATTTAACTCTGACGAAGGGCTCCATGTCTTCAGTAGATCTAAACCTTGCAAACATCCCAAGTTTAATTATATCTTGGGAGGAGTGGTCTGCTCTGATAAGTTCCTTTCACAAATCTTTTAATTAAAGGATGTTCTCCAATGCTTAAGGCACTATCCGACAGTTCAACGGCTGCAGATAGTGCAGATCGAGCATTGTTTATAGCTGAATAACTCATTCCAGAATCATACGGATCTGTTAGAAAATCAATAACATTGGCTGCAGTTTGTGTACTCGGATCGTGCTTTTTCTGTGAGGCAAGTTTTGTCCACTTATCCAAATAAACTCTGTATTGCTTTGTGGTTCCTTTTCTCCATGATGATAATATAATTTCGCAAGCTCTCTCTGTAATGTCCTGCATTTTGAGTCGACCCCTGATAAGAAGCATGCCATCAGTCTTAACATACGCCACAGTGGATGAGTCACTATCCTGTTGTGGGCAACTGCAACACGCTCTTGTCTTTGGGGAGTAGTACAGGTGGTTCCATCAGCATATGTAACATCTTTGGGAACCAGGTTTGAGTCTTCCACAATGGTGCTATGAGTATGCCTTCATCTTGATCTTCCAGAAGCTTCTGAAGTACCTTTGATAACATGCTAAATGGTGGAAATAAATAAACAAACTTATTTTTCCAACTTAAACAAAAAGCATCTATTGCTAATGCTGCAGGGTGAGCACGCCATGACATGAATTTTTTTAACTGGTAGTTGTTTCGTGACGAAAAAAGGTCTATTTCTGGCCTTCCCCATAGCTTTATTAGCTGTTTGAAAAAAGAGGGGTTAAGTTGCCATTCTGTTCTATCAATAAATTTTCTGCTCAACTTATCAGCTGCTTCATTTTGTATTCCAGGAGTATGTGTAGCAATGAGCCATATGGTTTTTGGGATGCACGACAGCCATATTTTACGTGCTACTTTATTACAGACTAATTAACGAGTGCCTCCCATATTATTAATGAAGGCTATGGCAGTAATATTGTCTAGTTCTATATATATATGTGAACATTAGCTTCATCCTTAGGCAGGGATTGTAGGCCTAATTTTGCGGCTTCAAGTTCAAGACAGTTGATATGTTTGGTTTTTTTATTTTCAAGTCATCTGCCACCTGCACATCCATAGTCTTGTCTATGAGCACCCCACCCTGCTAGTGAAGCATCAGTTGTGAAGGTAAAGTCAGGGTTATTGTGGTAAAATTTCTTAATAAATTTTTGGGGGTTTCCAAGCCAACGTTGTATATCATGGATGGCTAAAGGAGAAAAATACTTATGTGCATCAAAAATCCCCTTGCTTTGTATTAAAGCCGCAATCTTGTCGATTTCGAGTGGTTTGTAGGAAAGAGAGCCAAATTCCACTCCAACAGAATATGGGACTAAGGTGCCTATGAGCTGTGCTGCTTCTTTGATTTTAAATATATTTTTGTTTACAATGTCGGTACAAAGCGCTTTGATAGTTGCAATTTTTGTGCTATTTAAGCTGACTGTCATTTTGATAGAGTTCAGGATAAAACCCAAATGCTCAATAATTTGGCTTGGTTATAGATTTTTCATCTGAAATATAAAACCCTAAATCTCGAAATAACTTGGAAGTTTCATTTACATTCATTTTGTATTGCTCATATGACATTCCTACAAGAAAACTGTCATCCAGGTAACCGCTTGAAATGGGTCCTCTAGCTCGCAAATTTAACGTGACCTACATCTTAGGCTGTTAAGATAATAAAAAGACATGGTATGGTTTCGTAAATTCACAAGAATAATAATTTTCCCCGCTTTCTACAACCAGAATGTGACAAAAACGAGCATTCGATACTTCCAATTATCGCTTTATCCTGTCTTGACGGGGGTAATGCCATTTAATAACACCACTATTATCTTGTTTATTACAACAATAAAAAGGATTAACGTTATTCTATTTTGAGGGCTATATGCCTCCCCCCTAAAGAAATGTCCTTTGCGACAGTTCCTTAACTATTCAATATATAAATTTTTTAGAGTCTGTTCTATTTCTTCATCTATAGCAATATCCATGTCACGGTGGCCACGAAAAATGTTTCACGGAACAGTTCCTTTGATCGGATCACTGTACTTATGCTCCCATAAATAGATTGTCTTCTTAACCCTTAGTCCATCTTAATCGTTCTCTTTTGTTAACGCCTTGTTTCTTCTTTTTATATCGAAGTTATGATTGCAATCAATCGCAGTCTACAGTGGATTATCGCACTGATTCTGAAAATGTTAAATAATTGCTGGATAATATTAAGTAAGTTCTTTTGAGGTCTCTGTCCTAGCGCGAACGATAAACATTGAATGAGGTCTCTTTCCTAACACGAACAAAATTTTCAAAGCAAGTAATTTCGAGTTTAAGGTCCTTTGCCAGTGCTAACGATTTTCAGTACAAATATAATGGTGTTGGCACGATAGGTCGATAATATGTCCTCACAGGTGCGAAAGATCCTGGTAACATAAATGGTTGTGGTGTAAATGACAAATTTTGTTGCACTTGTTGAACAAAGTTGTTAAATCCTACTGGTCTAGCATAACAAGATGAAATTATTGTTGGACGAGTTGTTGGATTTCCGAGGTAATCATATGGCAACATTTCCGGAGGTAGTCACTGTGGACATGGTCTAGGTCTTAATTCGGTTTCTGGTTCAGGACTGAGGACTGTAAACGATTCATCAGCATGTTCGGATTGACACGGTTCAGCTTCCGGTTCTATTTTTGGGCTCGGTGTGTCCTCAACTTGAACTGCGGGTGTTGTATCTCTGGGTGGAATGTTGTTGTTGACTGCAGTAGGTGTATTTGGCTGCAGACGTCGACATTGTGCAACTGTTTCATTACTCTGGTTCTTATTTTTGACACGAGGTGGGAAATACCATGGAAAGTCCCCATCTTCACTATCGGAATTATCAAGATCCTCATTTGAACTTGCATCTTCTTTCTTTTCCGGGTCTCTCTTTTCCGTTGTTCTCTTTGTAGCTGTGTCTGGCTTCTTTGGTTTGACAACAGTTGTTGTTTCTGTAGATGGAAGGAAATCGCAGGGTAACAGCATATTCCAGTGTAACACTCTTGTTCTTCCATTTCCGTTTTCTGGTACCACTTCATATACAGGACTGTCTCCATGCTGTTTCTTCACGCGATAAACAGTATTCTCCCAGAAGGAACGATGTCTTCCTGGTCCTCCACGTTCAGTGACACTACGCACTAGTATCCGATCACTTGGTAACAGCTTTGTGAAAGTTACTTTCTTCTCATGTATAGTGTGCCCACAAGCTGTAGACTTGTTTGCATTCTTGGCAGCTAATGAATAGGCTTCTCGCAGAGCACTTTTCCATTTGTTAACAAACTCGAGATGATTTGTTTTTTCTTTTGTTCTTTCGATGTTGAAGATCAAATCGATTGGAAGGCATGGTGATCTGCTAAACAGTAAGTAAAACGGTGAGCATCCCCTTGCTTCGTTCCTTGTACAATTATATGCCTGAACTACCTTGTTTACATGGTTGCTCCATTGACTTTTCCTTTCTTCTGGTAGCGTACGTAACATACTTAACAATGTCCTGTTAAAACGTTCAATATGACCATTCCCCTCAGGATGATATGGCGTTGTTCGGGAATGTGTAATACCGCACAGCTTCTCTAGTTGTGTGAACAAATTGTTTTCAAATTCAGCGCCCTGATCGTGATGAATTCGAGCTGGAAATCCGTAGCTTAAAGTAAAGTCATTGTAGATCTTCTTTGCTGCAGTAATTCCTGACTTGTTGGTAGTTGGATATGCATGGGCGAACCTGGTGAAATGGTCCATCACCACTAAAATATATTTACATCCTCCTGACGATTTTTCAAGGTGCATATAATCGATCAAAATCAGTTCAAATGGCATTGCTGTAACTATACCCTTCAATGGTGGTTTTTGTGGTTGTTGCAGTTTTCTTTGTTTAAACAGTTACATACTTTTGCTATGTAGTGTGTGATATCTTCTACCATTCTTGGTCAATAAAAACGCTCTCTGGCTAGCTGAATTACTCTCTCACTTCCGAGATGACCCATCTCTTCATGAAGTTCATGAAAAACGATTGGATGAAATTTCCTTGGTACAACAAGCTGCATATATGGTCTCTTTCTACGTTTCAAAATACCATTTTCTAGCCGTAAATTGTTCCACTCACGCATCAATAACTTTACATTGTGTCGCTCATTATCTCTCTCCTCTGTTGAAGGAAATCTTCCACGATTTTTGTATTCTATAACTCTGCTAATGATGGTATCATTTTTTGTGCTTCCTTGAAATCACCGGTACTGATTTGGCTGAAATTCAATTGCTTGATCTGATCTGAATCATGATTTAATACACTTTCATCTGTTGTTAATGCTGTAATCCATGTGTACTCAGGCTCTGGTGTTGTAATTGATTCATTTGTAGCACAATTAATGATGTCCTGCATTGTTATCTCCGTACACTCTTCCATGACTCTGTCAATCGGGATGCAGGATAGGGCATCAGCATCGATGTTATCCTTTCCTAGTCTGTATTTGATTACAAACTTAAAATCAGCAAGTTCTGCAACCCAACGATGTGTTGTTGCATTCAGGTTGGCAGTGGTGAGTACATACGTAAGCGGGTTATTATCTGTGTATACTGTAAATGAGTTGGCATAGTAGAGATAGTCCCTAAACTGTTTGCAGATTGCCCACTTCAGCGCGAGGAACTCCAGCTTCCCAGAATGTAGATGGTAGTTACACTCTGCATTTTTCAATGTCCTGGAACCATAACCAATTACTCTCATTACTCCATCTTGTTTCTGATACAGAACAGCACCAAGGCCTTGCTCTGATGCATCGATATGCAATACAAAAGGCTTTGTATAGTCTGGATATGCAAGAATGGGTGGTGTATTGAGAAACGTGGTTGGGCTTTCAAGGGCTGACTAATGCTATGAATCGCAGTAAATTAGTATCTTTGATGAATGTTGTCCTTTGTTGTTTGTTATCTTTGTTTCTTGTGTCTTTGGTGCATTCAGCAACTGAAACAGTGGTCTTGTGATACGTGCAAAATCTTTGTCGTACCGTCTGAAGTAACCTAAAAATCCTAGTAACTTACGTACATCACCAACTGTTTTAGGTGTATTTCTTGCTAAAGACTTTACCGATTCAATTCCTGCTGGATCTAAGCGATGTCCATCTGTAGAGACAATTCTTCCAGGGCCCCAAACTTCATGTTTAAATAGCTTACAAATCTTTGGCTTAAGTTTGATGCCATGCTCTCGAAGTTTTCGGAATACTTTTCGTAAATGATCAATATGATCTTTGAAAGTCTTTGAAAAGCAAATCATGTCTTCAAGGCACAGCGTGCAAACGGTATCCCTTAATTCACCAAGACATCCCTCCATGAATCGCTAATATTCACCTGGCGCATTCTTTAATCGAAACGGTATACGCACTCACTCATACAACCCCCACGGCGTTATAAAAGCCGTTAGGTGTTGCGATGATAGATCCATGTATCCCTGGTGGTAGGCCTTCCCTTGATGGAGCATTCTAATCTAAGAGTTACCACCTCAACTTTCAAGTGTTGTCTGCACACGCGGTAAAGGGTGGCGATCAGTGTTCAGCTCTTGTGTTCAGCTCACGAAAATCAACACACAATCGCAAATCTCCGTCCTTTTATGAACGCACACAACTGGACTTGAGTATGCTGAATGAGACTCCTTGATCCATCCTTTATTTAGCAAATCTTCGATATGTTGTTTAACATCTGTGAATGATGGTCACGGAATGGAATTATAGGACTTCTGTATCAGTTTTGGATCATCTAGCAAGTTTTAATTTCAAATCATCAATACTGCCAATATCATTATCATTGGTTCCAAATGTTTCGGCTTCTTCAATTAACATTTGAGTTGCACTGCTACGTTGTTCAGGTGTTAAGCCGCTTAGATCAAATTTGCTTAGATCTAAATTGCAACTTGAAGGATGTGTTTCCTCTGTTCTGTTCTCTAAATTTACAGAAACGGTTTGGATTGTTTTAGGATTTTCTTCAACTTCACGATGTTTAACTTCAAGTGGGGTTACTGACTTGACAAGCTGTAAGGTTCCTAGCATTGTTCTACCTGGCAAAAGAATGTCATGACCTGATGGATTAGCAATTTGGATCGACACACGTGGTGATTTTCCCTTGGATAAAACCAGTAATGTTTGAGTTAGCTCAAGAACACTGGAAACTGTGGTTGATAAATCAGGTTCAAACAATACAGGGTTCTTGCTCTTTATAATTCCAACATTTGCTCGGCAGTGAACAGTAACTGTTTCTCCTTTTGGGAATCTGAGCTTTCTTCTTCATTTGTAAAACACACAAGTCATTATCGTTGATGGCATTTTCATACACAAAATCAATGAAAGCTGGAATGTTTTCTGTATTAGTTTCATGAAAAGTTGCTGTAACGCTGTTCACAAGGCTTTTGTTGGTATTTGAGTCATCTTTTTATTGCTTCGTCAATCACATTATTACCGACAATGGGGATATCAAACTTAACAGAGGTAACAAGAAATGGAACAATAATGTTATCATGCGTACCATCAGATGCCATGGCAAAGTCAATATCTACCCATCCTATGTACTGAATGTTAGTCCCATTAGCTGCTTTGAGATCCAAATCTATGTCCAAAATTTCAGAAATGTTTTGCAATTTGGTCTTACGAAGGCTATTTTCCAACCAAAGACGATTGAGACTTGCGTACCAGTATCAAACAAAGTATCAGTCTCCTTTCTATTCATAATAGTTTGGCAATCTTTGATGTCTGCTGTGGAGTGAGATGGCTTACAAAACTATTTTTATCTACGGTCCGTGCATCAGAAACAGACTTTTGGCGTAAAAGCTCCTTGATCAACAAACAAAGTCTTATGATTGTTCCAACGCAGCTTTTGGCACCATTTTGAACAATATTTCAATGAAAAGCAACTGCTACACATCTGGAAAGTTTCTTTCTCATAAGGCATCTCACCACAATAAGCACAATGGGGCACATGCTTTACACCGGTTACTCCCTGTCCCTCCTTGGGGGCAGCCGTCTTCCGTTTCCCTGTTTGACTCGATTTTGTTTGCGACAGCCATGAGCAAAATGGTTTGGGTCTCCACAAATAAAACAATGTTCACACTGGCCTCCTAAACCACTTTCTTGGCATGAAACTCAACCACGGCCCAGAGTTACTCTCTTATTTGGACCACTGGGGATTGGGACATTCTTTTGTGCTAATGCTTCTCTAATCGTAGCTAAATCCGCTTGTACTGCTTAAAGTGCCGCCCACATTTTACCTTTTTGTGGCTTCACCTTTTCACTCCTAGGGGGCCTCAGAATCATCACATTTTGGGGTTTCTGCTATCATACTGAATCGGTCTGTGTTTTGGCTAAACCCACCTTTTTGTGATGCTCTCTTTCTATGGCAACAGCTTTTGACATTTCTTCAATCAAACCTTCATCAGAAACGGGTTTTTGTTTCAGTAGCGGGCGAATTTTGGTTCTGATTGATTCATTCTTTAGGCCTGTTTCCAAAGCATGAAGAAATAACATTTGGGCCATATCAGGGGTATACTCAATTGTGGCACCTGATTCTTTGCTACTAAACAGAATCTTTTGGCGAATTTCCAAACAGCGAATCAAGAAACTTTGTGGGTCTTCATTTGGACCTTGAGAAATTGTGGCTAATTCTTGGTATAACTCTGTGGAGGTTTTCTCTATAAAATGAGAACGAATAATTCTGCGAATTTTTCGTAGGGTTAACTTGGGGATGGTCTCCAAATACTTTCTTAATTGGACACCTGGGGAAATCGCCCTTACAATTGCCTCCACAATTTCAGACTCTTTGTAACCTTTAGCAAGCCCACTTTCGATTTGTCTAATAAGGCTTACAAAAGACAATTTTTCCTTTTGATCTGGCATACCAATTTGGCCTGAAATTTTAAAATCTCTTCGGAGTGCACTGGAAAGATCCACGTTTGCTTTCATTATAGGAGGAGTAGTATCTCTCATACCTTGACTTTCTTGCACACGCTTACACAGCTCTTTCTGTTTCTGCATCATAATCTCAAAATTTTCTGCATGTCTGCAAAAGATAACAGCCAAACTGTTCATGTAAAAAATTTCCAAAAACTAATGACTGAAATCTACAAGTCAATGAAAAAATTGAACCCTTCATATCTATGGGAATTCCACGAGAGGAAAGAAGTAACGTACGACCTAAGAACCAAAGACCTCTGTAAACTTCCAAAGATCAATAAACGTTATGGCTCAGAGTCACTTTCTTTCAAGGGAAGTCTTCTCTGGAACACACTCAGTGATAAAATCAAACAAATTCCAACTCTTGCAGCATTCAAAAATCAAATAAAGTCGTGGACTGGTGATAAGTGCACCTGCAGACTATGCACATAATTATTTTCTATATATAAACTTAATAATATATATATTAATTTGTTAAGTAGTTTAGTTTCAATTTTTAGTTGGAATCAATTAGTACGTATTACTATTTAAATCCAACTGTAAATAATGTTTTATGAATTATGAATTATAAAATTATGTCTTCGAATTCCTTACGTGCATATATTAACTCACAGCTTTTATAATCCACAGATTCATCGAAATTTCCTTCTTCTGTATCGAAGTCTTCATCTCCTTCCTCTTCCCCTTCCAATGGCGGTGGCCTTTTCAGCTCGGCTTTCACTATTCCAAAGAAATGTACATCAATTCTCTGTGCCAATTAATTTCGAATAGCTTTGACTAACCTTGCTCTTGTTTGCCCATCAAACGATTCTTTTGCCATTCCTAACTTTAGAGCAAGCTCCTGAAGGTCTTCTACTGTCGAGAGTAAAACCAATTCGTCTGCTTCTATTTCCAACTCCTCCAAATTAGGGCTACTAGGCCTAGACATCATGCTTTCTGCATGTAAACAAGCGGTCGATCAAGACGTCTTCTTTTCTCAAGGCTGCACAAAATCCACTGAATTCTCAAATAAATAAATGTCTTCTCCCATTTGGGGTGCCATATTTAACGTGACCTGCATCCTAGGCTTTTAAGATAATAAAAAGACACGGTGAGGTTTCGTAAATTCACATGAATAATAATTTTCCCTTCTTTCTACAACCAGAATGTCACAACAACGAACATTTGACATTTCCAATTATCGCTTTATCCTGTCCTGACGGGGGTAATGTCAATTAATAACACCACTATAATTTTGTTTATCTTGTTTATCTTGTTTATTACAACAATGAAAACGATTAACGTTATTCTATTTTGAGGGCTACACAAAGCAGAATATACTGGTTTCATGAGTTTAGTGAAATTTCCAGATACAGAGCAAAGGTCATTGGGCAGCAGTGGCGGATCCAGACCAGAGCTACAAGGGCTACCAGGGCTACCAGGGCTTGAGCACTGGTCAGATTTTCAATCCTAAATAACTGGCTGAAGTAAAACGGGAATCATCAAAAGCAGTCACCAGTGTTTACTTCTGATGGACAAAGCTAATAAAGACCTATCGCTGCTTGCCTCAGTCTTTCTCAGAATAACCACCTCCAAGGTACCAGGTGTCTTTTGCAGACGCAGAAGGAAGTATTATCCAATCTATTATCACATTGGGAATATGCTTGTCAAATCACTATTCAGCTTTTCTATCACATGCTGCATTCCTTCCGAGCCCTGGTGAGTCTGTAATATACAGAGGTTCAATTACCCTGAATCCAATCAGATCTCTCTATTTTGTAAATAATTTTGGAATGAGCCCTGGTCAAATGCAAATATTCTCTTTCATCCAATGAAACATCGCCCTGACCAGAGCTCAATTTCTCTTAGCCAATCACAATACTCCGTGACCAGGGCTCGACTATGTCAACATGAGCACTGCACGTGATATTGTTGATGTTGAAACAGTGCCCTCGTGGCGAGAAAGACGGTAGTTGTTGAGTGGTTTACGTGAGAATGGACAATTATTTTGAGGTACTAGGAATGTCTGAATCGGTTAGAGAAATCCATGATGCTAATTCTCAGAGCTGCAGTTCCCTGTTTGTCAAGAAACCGCATGCCCTAGTATAACACTAGTGAGGTAAGTCGCTTCTATTGTTTGGATAGTATTTAGGCCATTTAACTAAATACGTAGGAGCCCTAGGGTAAAGGGGGCACGTGCCCCTCCTAAGTTTCATAAAACTGTTGATAAGGTCCCCCTTTGCAGCTTATAGATTCGTCTCTTGTTTGCGAGGGTGCCCTTGCCCCTGAACTCAACATTTTGAATGCTTCCTAATTCCTTGCAGTTGGCTGTTGCGCTGAATTTTACTTCCGCATAACACTATTTCCGTTGTCAACTCTTTATTTTTGTGACAAAGTCAGGTATTGAACTGAGCAGATGCTGCATTTCAGCGAGCCAACTTTATCAAGCCTCACACTTAATGCCACACCCATGCTGGAAATACCAATGTTGGAGATATTTTCCACACCCATATAGCCACGTCCATGAGCTTTTTGTTGAGCCCTTGTCAGATTTCTCCCTGGATCCGCCCCTGTTTGGCAGAGCTATATAACTGTGTACAAAACAGGAATTTCATGTACTTTTGCGAGGAGGGGTGTATTGACACTGCATAGTAGGCATCTGTTAGATTAAAGGATGCCATGAAACAGTTTTTCTTTATTAGATTTATACAAGACAGGATTGTTTCCATTTTGAAGTGAATTGGACGGATATTTTCATTCAGTTTTTTAAGGTTTAATATGCGTCGTAACTTGGGACGTAGAAAAACTGGCGATATGAATTCACCTGTTTCATGCGTAGACCTTTTAATTACTTGTTTTTCTAAAACATCTTCTAGTACCGTCTGAAGATCTTTCTCTTCAACTTTTGTAAATCGTGGTTGATGTACTGAGGTTGCTATAGGGGGTACCATGAATTCAATTTTATAACCCATAACAACATCGAGGATTGCGTTGTCTGAGGTTAGCTTTTCCCATTCATTTTTATGAAATTTGAGACGGCCCGCCGATGGTAAATGCTTGTTTGCCAGTGTATCATCGCTTTGCAAAATAGATTTCTCTGCATTAAATGTTTCATGGAAAAAACGGTTGCTTCTCTTGCTTACCTTAAAATACGGAACAAATATCTTCGAACTGCTATTTACTTGCAAGGTTGATACTGGGAGGTATTTTTCTGGGTTGCATTTCTGTACCCTGTGTACGCACTTTTGTGCCTTCCAGTATAGCCTCTGCCCCGGCCTAAAAAGGGACAATTTCTTTTATTATCAGGCCTTGCATGTTGACTGCTAGCAGAGGCACTTCTCTTGTAGCCTGTGTGTCGCGATGCTATCTTGGATGTAACTTTGCTAGCTTCTGTCAAGTCCTTTACTGATTTTCCCAGTTCGGTCCCAAACAAAAGGTCTTTGACAGGATGTTGATCACTGCATAGCAAGCGGTATTCAGATTTCATGTCTGATTTGAACAGAGCTCGCCTCCATAAATCCATTTCATGCGAGGCATCACTTAACAATGACAAGCTATCTGACAGCACCTGCATTGTATTAGTCATTAGCCTCTCTGAAACTGCCTTATCTTCGGCTTCACTGGCATCCATGAGGTCAGTTAGCCCTTTGGCCACTGCTGTGATTCCTTTTAATAGTGGCTTCTGTGCTTTTTGAAGCACACGTCATCTGTTTTGACGTCTTTCCGCACACTATTAAATATCTCAGGATTGACACGAACAACTTCAAGGCTTTGGCAATTTCCCGGGGTTGGGTATTTTTCAAGCAGCTCGTCGAGAGATTCCTTAAGCCTTTTTTCCACTAGGCGAAATTTTTCGCGCGAAAAACGTCTCACATGGTAGGAAATTTCGAGCGAAAACATGCTATGCTTTCCACTACAGAAAACTTTCGTGCGAAAATTTTACAAGAAAATAGGAGAGGCAAGAGCAAAATTGGCGCGTAATTACACACTTGAATAAAAATGGCTGCTAGAAATGCACGTCTCCAGTTGAAAAAGTTAATTATATTGCTATTACTAAAAAGAAGAATCGAGAGAAGGCAACTGAAGTACAAAAAGTCTATTTGGGTGAGGAAAGTCCTCCAAGAGCGCAAGGAAAAAAGCCAGTTTCATCTGCTAGTCAAGGATCTGCAACTGTTTGATCATTGCTACTTCTTCAAGTTGTTTCAAATGACACCAAAAACATACGAGTGTCTACTATCCTGGGTTGGGCCCATTATCAAAAAGCAAGAAACGAAAATGCGTGAACCTGTAAGCTCCTCCGAAAGATTGAGCTTGACTTTGCAGTTCCTTTCTTCTGGTGATTCGCAAAGCAGCATAGCTGCCAGTTACCGTATAAGTCCCTCTGTTGTTAGTCGGACTATTCATGAAACATGTGCAGCAATATGGGACACATTGAGGCAAAAAGGTTATCTTACACCACCAAGCACGAAGGAAGATTGGAAAAAGGTTTCTAAAACATTTGAGGAAAGATGGAATTTCCCCCACGCGTTAGGAGCTATAGATGGAAAGCACGTAGTGATGCAATGCCCTGCTCGTGGAGGCTCAGACTATTTTAATTACAAGAAAACTCACAGTATTGTATTGTTAGGTGTTTGTAATGGTAGCTATGAGTTTATAATGGTAGACATCGGTGACGCTGGAAGGCAAAGTGATGGGAGTGTGTATTCCAATAGCAATCTTGGCTTTGCAATAGAAAACAATACATTAGACTTTCCTGGGCCTGAAAGAATAAAAAATTCAACAGAAGTTTTTCCGTACGTTTTTCTTGGTGATGATGCGTTCAGCTTGAAAACATATCTTATGAAGCCATACCCTGGGCAGAATTTAAATGAGGAAGAAAGGATCTTCAATTACAGATTGTCAAGAGGGAGACGAATAATTGAAAATACATTTGGTATAGCAGCATCAAGATTTAGAATTTTTAGAAGACCAATAATTGCCAAAGTAAGTACTGTTTAGCAAATCACAAAAGCTGTCGTTGCCTTGCACAATTTTCTAATGGCCACAAGATCTGTAGAAGATGCTTGCAACTATTGCCCATTCAACTACGTTGACCAAGAACATAGTAATGGTATACAAGCCGGACAGTGGAGGCAAGAAATAGAAAGTGGAGGAATGTTGCAAATCAATCATATAGGATCAAATAATTATTCAAAAAATGCAAAAGAAACCAGAAATTTGTTTAAGACGTATTTCAATTCAGAAAAAGGCTCCATTCTCTGGCAAGCAGATATGATTCGACGTACGACTAATCACTGTGATTAGAAGCTCAGAGCATAAACTAATCCTTGCATTGAATGGAAAATATGTCTAATCTAGTATTCACATATATCTTAGCCCTGTTACAAAATATTTAATGCTGGGGGCAAACCTTAGAAGTGCAGGAGGGGAGTATCCTAGTTGAAAAAGTAAGAAAAATTTTGAGGACTTGGAGTAATTTATGTTACAGTTAGAAAGCCTTGAAACACCCTTCAAAGATTCCTTAAAAAAGATTTTTAGTCATCTTGTAGCAAATGCGTTAAAATCAGAGTACTAGCATAGGTCATTAATCAGTTTTTGTAACAAATGGTGCAGTGTCTCTAGTTGCTCTAACTTGCTCAAGAAAGGGGGTCAGGGGTTATTGCCCCAGTAACATCCCCCAGACCGTGTACTCCCCAAGAATTTGATATTGAATAAATCTATTCAAACATTGATTACTTTGTCAGATATTGAATATATATATATATATATATATATATATATATATATATATATATATATATATATATATATATATGTTCAATATCTGACAAATTAATCAATGTTTGGAGATATATATCAAATAAGATCAAACTTAGTACTATCAGTTAGATTCTTCGTATTCTATTTCATACAGCAACTGCTGAATTTTCATTTTTGCATATCTGTTCTTCTTTTGTGGAAGGCCCCTGAGAATAGGAACAAGGCTATTACAAAATTACAGCACTATCTGCTACCTTTTCTTTCTCCTCTATGGCTCCCAACGTTTTTATCAGCATTTTGTCAGCTGACGTGCTCAAGTCAGAACGACCTTTCGACTGCTTTGAGGGCAAGTGCTGATCATTTCCATCTTGCAGCATTCGCTTACTCCCCAGCATTTCAGTTCCTTCATAGCTTGTTGAGCCTGCTGTGACCGTGATGTTGCTCTCGGTTTGTTTGTTAGCTGTGGAGTTATACAGGAACTGCAGTTGATCGAAATACTTGCACTTTGGCACTTTTGATGCTCCAGAACCCGACTTTGTGGCTTTTTTCTGTCTGTCAAGGCACTTTTTGTAGCTGTCTTTCAGATTTTTTAACTAATTCTTACGGAAATCAACTGCAAAAAATTTAAGGATAGTAATTAATTTGATCTAAGTCAAAAATTAAGAGGGATTCATTACTGGAGCCTTGATCAAGTTCCTCAAAGTAAATACATAGGGGAAGTGCCATCATAGCCATTTGTCAACATACCAATTGTTGAGAAAAATAATTGCATTTTTTGGAAACGCTCCAATATTTTTCTACAAGTAGAGCACACATCTAGGCCCATAGTCAAAGCAAAATATATCAATGCACTCACCATCCCTGTCAAACAGTTTCGCAAGCTTCCTCCACGCATTTAATTTCACAATTCTGTCTTTGTAGGATGATATTGAAGTATTCCATAGACAAGGCAATTCTTTCAATCGATCAATAAATTCCTCGTGGTCAAAGCTCTTCGATTCTACTTCGAAAGAATAGGATGCTTCATTCAAAGGACTATCGTCTACATCGGGCAAGGGGGCTTGTATCCCAGAAACATCGGTTGTTTGTGTGTCTTCTAACATATAATCGTGTGATTCATTGTTTTGAGACGCCATTTGGCGCAATAGAGCAACGTCAATCCCTGCTAGCCGAAGCTGCTTTTCAATTTCCATGGTGTTTTCAGACGCCATGCTTGCAAAATTTCGTGCGAACTGCGCCAAGAGTTGGAAGCAGTTCAACTTTTTGTGCGAACAAAATATTCGTCGAGCGAAAAAAATGTAACAGCACAGCGCATGCCCAGAACAAATTTCGATCGAAAAAAGGTGTTCGCGCGAAAAATTTCGCCTAGTGGAAAAAAGGCTTTACTCGCACCCTGGCATAGCAGGTCTGTTAGCAATATTGAGAGATCGGCATTAAGATTCTCTCCGTTATTCAGCGGCGTATTAACAACTTTTGCCATGCCAGCTAGAACTCCTTTGAGTGCTAGTTTACATTTTTTCGCTGGCGGCTCATGGACGTCTTCGTCCTCAGCTTGCTCGCTTTCTTTAGCAACAGATTCAATGTCACTTTCTGACATATTTTCCGCTGCCTGATCATTATAGTTGTCATATGAATTTTTTATTTCAGCTATGACTTGAGTGAAACTAGCTAATGATCCAGCTATTCTGCCTAGCTGATGTTTGATAGTGCAACGTTTTCTTTGTCAGCGTCGACACAGAACAGAAACACGTCTGAATTCTGATGCTTATTTTCAAGACTGACTAAATTAATTAAAGTTACCTGTTAAGCATGCAGGATACGGAATGGTTTCAATTACTGAAATATTGAGAACTAACAGGCTAAATATGGCATAGGGTGCAACTAGCCCCTTTGACCTAGGACCTTATTAACGCTACAATATCTTCCACATCCTCGGCTAGCGTTGCTTTGCTCGCCTCATCTTGTAGGCTTGGCTTTGGCACCGAGTCGCTTAGGCCATGCTGTGGACGTTTGATCCTAAGGCTCGAGGGAGTTTCTCTCGCCTTAGACGGTCTTTCCGACCCTTTTCCCCTTTCGGGAAATTTTTCCTTAAGGAATTTTCCCTTTCGGGATTCCTAGGTAGAAGTATCGTTGGCATTTGCTAGCCTTTTAGCAAGACCTTCGTCCTGACTCTCCTCGTGGTCTTCAATAATTTCTTGAAGTCTTGGACTTGCTTAGAAACTGCTACTTCTCGTTCAAAACTCCTTGCTCCAGCTATGACTCAATCAAGAACTACCGTTTCTGTCGTTTCTAGAGGACTTGTTCTTGGCAAAGGTGTGATTTTCTTTCCACTATTCAAAACTTGGACTATCTTTCACAAAACGCTACGCAAGATGACATTCACTACGAATGCGCTATCTCATGGGATCTCGAATATGCAAATGAGGAGGTAGAGTTTATACCGAATCACTTCAGGGTCTTACTTTACAATATTTTGCTTTTTCTACTTGGGCCTTAAATAAATATTACATGGTTTATACTATGAATGAATAGTATTTAGATCCATTTAAGAATCCCTTACATGGGTTTTGCTTGATGATAACTTTCTGACTAGATATGTGTGTTGTCCAATATAGGCCTTGATGGAGATCAAGGTACCATGTACGATGAGTAGCTACCTTCATCTAATGTATATTCATTTTGTATTTCCATTCTTTATAGTTTCTATGAGTGCAGCTTTCCATATGCTCATTTCCCATGATCCCATATGTGACTTAGAGGATTTACAACGTTTGGTTATTCTATTTCAGAACTACAGTAACATTGAATGAAAAACGTGTTTGTAGATAATAATTTGTACGCAATAGCTTACTCTTTTACCATTCTGGGCTGACTAATACTCTTGCTCTTTGTATCTTACTGGTGAAGAAAGCTTTTTTGCCCCAATAGCTCTAACTTGAGCAGAGTTTTATCTGCGGTCAAGCTTCTATACCATACCTTATTGCCCTTAAAGCTCAAGTACGAACTGAAACTAGGCAGAATAATATATGGTATGTACTTGTCTTTCCTTCATGAGATCCATCACAGGAAATGGGGAGTGTAACTGACAGTATTGAGAAGAGATAACTTTACATTTTCGAAGAAAATTCATTTGCGTGGTGACAAAGGCAAGCGTATTTCATGTTATAGTCAAAGCAAGATATTATTTTTGAAGGCAAGGAGTGCAAAGTCCAAAGATCAAGTTGTAGAAGTGCAGGTTGGAAATGCTTCTGCTTTTAGTAGGCAGCTAGAGGTTTTGTTTCCTGATAAGAAGTGCCATTTAAGAATCTATTTTCTAATGAAGGCCCAAACTCAAAAACTAAGGCTTTCTTAATTTATGACTACATTAAATGATGAAATGTTTAACAGCTTGAAGATTTTATGCGGATCAGATGCAAATTTTGTACTGCCATCAAGAGAGATTTGCAAAACGTCAGAGTTATAGCAAATACTGGCTGACAGCACTTCCTTTGTTCCCATAGTCCTACGTATTGGATACTGACTTTATATCTGGGGACAGTGGTGTAGTTCTAACATAGCAAGGGGTGTTGAAAGCAGACTTTCAAGGCCATGCCCATTAGATCGCTCCACTTTATTCCTTGATGCTGCACTGAACTCCAACTTTTGCAAGGTTATAGCTAGTGGCGTAGCAACCGGGGGGTGTAATACCGCAAAACTTAAGAAACCTGAGAAAATTCAGGTAAAATTGGGCCATTACATCGTCATGACCAGGTAAATCTTGAAGAGTTGAAGGCTAGGTAATGCTTGTACAATATTTGACAGAATGTATAGTATGAGCAAAATCAATTTTAAAATAGCGTTTTCCAGCGTTCTCAGCACCTTTATTTGAAAAATGTTTCTCTTGGCCCAGCCGTGGTGGGCCCATACTAGACTCTAGATACAAGCGAGAGTCCAATAAACTTTCTGTGTATCCTGCATAAAAGATTAGTAACATTGGTCTTACTATCAAATGCTGTGTTTGCAAGAACCAATATCAAAATTGCGCTTGCCAGCCAACTGAGAACTTCCAATTTGAAAGTTTTCCCCGGGTTCAACCATGGTAGGCCTATAGTAGGCTCTAGATACAGAAGAATTTCTCGCACACTTTCTGTGACTTCTGCTTAAAATATTACCAATATGGCTCTCTTATGAAATACTGTATTTACAAGTAAGCCAATCTAAAGATAGCGTTTTCCGGTCTTCTCAGAACCTTTATTTTGACAAATTTTCTCCCGATGCAACCATTGTGAGCCTTATAGTAGACTCAGGATATGAAAAAATCTCTAACACACTTTTCTGTTTATTAGATTAGTAAAATGGCTCTGTTATTTGCAAAAGCCAAATGAAAAATAGCTTTTTCCAGCCGGATGGCGTAAATTCTGTAAATTCGGCTTATAAGATTAGTAAAACGTCCACTTGTCACCCCCTCTCAATAGTTTTACTTACACATAGTTTGTTTATTTTACTACTTTGGATGGATTTTACTTAGGAATAATGTATACCCATAGTTAGGTTATTTGGGTACCTTAATTTGTGGCTTCAATCATAGTAGCCATAGTAGTTTTGAAGCAATTACAAATCAGGATTTTAGCTGTTGGTAAAAGCAGCACTAATACGCCATTGGCTTCCCCAGCTAAAAATAGCTAGACTACAACTGCATATACATATTCCTATCCTTATGTACTCGGGTTATCCCTAGCTCTTATGCTCAAGCAAAGTATACTTGGTCCTTCTTGACTTTATGTTGACTGGCTTTGGTTTTTCTCATTTAGGAGTCGTTCTTCGTCTCCAATTTGTAGTTTTGAAGCTTTGACCATTCAAAGCTTACATCATCGTCCTTTATACTTCTAATTAGTTTTATGTGACAAATATTTGTTTGTGACTCATCGATTCTCTCCTAGATATGAAAGAAAGGTATTGCCAACATCTGGGGCAACCCTGGAACTGCACAACACTGGTATCAAACTGCAAGTTCCTGAGGGTGCATTTGAAGTTGATGCAATAGTTCAACTTGACATAATAGATCCATCTACTATTCCACAAATTCCAACTGATTTGGGGGAAGCAGTACTTAGTCATATTATCAAAGTAGGGCCTGATGAACTGAAATTCAAATTTCCGGCCATTCTTTCGATACCACATAGCGTCACTGAGATACCAAAGCACTCTTCAATATGTATCAATCACTTTTATTCTGATAGCCAGAAGTGGGAGAAAATACCTTGCTCTTCAGGCATGTAATGCTTACATAGAATGATATGTTGAGAACTTTATCAAAAGTTTCTTAATTAATTGATTCATTGCACTACCGTGGATTGGTAGCGTTGCTTGGAATGCTGCTGCCTTAATTTTTACTGGCACTTTTACTGCAAGGAGACATTGAAAGCAACAGATCTTCAGCAGTTGAAATATTTATTAAATTTTTCTGCCATTCTGAATTTTATCAGTAAGCTGCAGTTAAATGAAATGTATTGCTATGCAACTAAAGGACTGGTGTATCATTCAATGTACATGGTTAAGATTCACAACATTTGTTGCAGGATCTAAATAACTTTTGATATTAGTTACATAAAATGAGAAATTCAACTATGATTCCAGTGTATAATGTAGCTTTGCTTCGTATTACTTATCTTTAGATTCATTTATCACTCAGCTTTTACCATACAGATTTGCACCTAATGTTAAAGACCAATAATGTATTTGCAGATCTTGATGAGCTGGATACAAATTGCGGATACATTACAAAATCTGGCCTATATGCTCTTTGCTTGTTACTTGATACTGAATGTCATGTCATTCCGAGTACTTCAACAAAAATCAGACCTTTCAACAAAGAGAATGGTATAGCAATTACATTTGATGAAGACACATTTGATGCTGAGGAAACCAGAGTCGAATTCAAGGTTACTTGTTGATTTTATCTCATTCCTTTATAGTATATATATATATATATATATATATATATATATATATATATATATATATATATATATATATATATATATAAATTGAATTCCTTGTATCCTCTATAACTGAGAGTGCTCAATACATTTCGTAGAGCGTAATATAGGTAGATTGACACAGAAAATAAAACTGCGGAATTGCGACTAATAGTTTCACGATCTGTCGATCATCAGGCAATTATGCTACGGATGGTTACAAGCGTTCAAATATGTTAGTTAATTTGTAAGGGGGGTTGTTGTAGGTGTTTAGTTTCATCATTTGCAGTCCGGGGATTCATGTTCTCAGTCTTTGCTTTTACAGTTGCGAAGTAGGAATTTGTTCTCGTGTCTGCATTTTGAAAGGAGTTCCGATCTTTTGCTCAGTAGTTGAGTTGGGTGTTTGAATGTGACAATGGAGAGTTTTTCTGAGAGACAAAGTAGACATCGTTTGCTGGTGTTGGTATAGGATGGGATGGGCTTTGAGATGGACCAAGAGACTTCTGGTGTTTTTCCTGTTTGTCGTTTTGGGTTCCAGATGAATTTTGATAGCGTTGTTGTTTGTTCGTATTTGTGGTTATTGAAAGATAATTTGTGCTGTGAATATCGTTGTTTCC